>JANRGW010036522.1:0-20215 GCA_024733675.1 Psilopsiagon aymara | reverse complement strand
GGGACGGGACGGGGGGACAGAGAGCAAGACCTGTTTGAAATCGTTCATTTTCTTGGTTGAAGTTACCATGCTCTCTCTGCTTAAAGGTAAATCATTTTTGAGCAGCTAAAACAGTTTTAGCTGATTTCAGGAAAGTGAAATACAGTTCTCACATGGTACAGTTTAACAGTTGCTTTTAAGCTTTAAAAATCCATGGCATTGAGAGAGTAGGATAAGAAACTGTGAAATAACTCAAAATCTGCACTAATTTTGAGGGAAAAAAATAGCTCTTTGGGGAAAAGAGAAAAAAAAAAAGCCCTATCCAAACTACAGCTTAAAGAGAAGCTTAAATTCATAATTTGAACAGACCTAGAAGGGCAACACGGGTCGCTTCGAGAACTCATGAGCAACACTAGTCAGAATTTAAGTATGAAATTTTTCTTCAAATTGTTACTACTGGGAAAAGATGCAAAAATGATAATTTTTTGTACTTACCTAAATTTTTAAATAAAAACCCAAAGTCTAACTTCAAATGCTAAGCTATTTAATAGAGATTTTACCAGAGTTGTGAGCCTTCCTGGTCACTTATTCAAGGTAAGTGTTAAAGGCAGAGAAGAACAGAGCAGTATTTGGGTACACAGTGACCAGGATAAGCACATTATGAGAAGTACAACTATCACAGACAGCCGAATAGTAAGGAACTAGACAGAGGACACCTGAGGATGCAGAGGCAAAGGCTGTTGGCTTCTCCACCTGCACATGACTCAAGGTTTTAAATTGGCCCTTGGGAGGTGGTAAAAGGGATGGGGCTGGTGCACTTGTACTCTGCAAAATTGTCCTATCTGCAGCTTCTCAAAACAGAGTCTTCAGCTCATGTATACACAGTGGCTCAAGCTTGTATATTAATGATCTCTCTCCCACCCTGGACCAGCCATCCAACCAAGCCTGTTGTGCTTCACTGCTCTTAGCTCTCCTCCTGTTGGTTATCCCCTCTTTTGCAGTTTAACCTGCCCAGACATCCTCCACCCACAAAGCCAACCACAGGCGGAGCCAGAACAGAACTGGTATTTCATTATTTCAGCTACTGTTTGACAGCCTTTTCATGTCCTAACAAATGCAAGACAGATCTTCAGCTAAAGAACCAGCATAGCCTCTTCTGCAACAGTGGCAGCCCAGCTGAAGACACGACCAAACTAGGAAGCTAGCTAAAAATAGCTATACAGTACAAAAAAAAGAGGGGAAAACATGAACAAAGTTCCTCCATCTGAATGTTACAACATTACTATGAAAGAACCCCATTTGGCAGCTTGTTTAAATGTGTTATTTATAGCACTAGCTTCTTTGGATCGTCAACAGGTAAGTCTTATAAAAAACCTGCTACACCTAATTTCTTACAGAACATTTTTTCTTAGCATTTAGCAGAACAAAACTGGAATTAGCTTTTTCAAGCTATTTAAATGCAAAAGTGGGAGGTTTTTTTCAATCACATTTACATCATTAACTAACATTCTTTCTCCTATTAATAAATTCTCCTCCCTTCCATTTCGGAAAGCAGTGCTTTTACAAGCACTTAATAGAATAATGTTACAAGAAGAAGAGCAAAACTACTACTGTAACCTGTACTACTTCCCTCTAAAATAAAAGCAGTTCTCACAGGGTGGAATACTTAGTGGCATATAAAATCTCATTAGCACCTATTCCACTCTTTATCTGAAGACTATCACAATAGCCACTTCTAATCTTCCCTTATAGAACAGGCAGTGTTAGACCAGCACTTGCTATCGATGCCAAACATAAACGAGATGTAGGGAGGAGGGGGGGAAAAAACACCCCAGAACAGAAAAAAAAGGAAAGAAAAAGGAATTCTTACCTTTATGATGTTGCAGTCCAAGAGAACATAAGCACATTAGCAGGGAAGAGGCATTACACTCGCTACTTTGACAAAGGTAAACACGCCCTATCTACAAAACTCTTTCAAATTCTTCAGAGACCCACCCAGCAAAGCTGCACTTCAAGATTTCTGACTGAAGGCAATCCTGATGTCATATGGATCTACCTGGTGAAACTCGGGAGTAGCAACGCCAAGCGCCTTCCCTGTGCTTGTTTCAACACAGCAGATGAAGAAATGTTTGAGGTCACATGGTACCTGGTTGTACGATGAGAATTCATCTCAACTCCTATTGCTCTCCACACACAGGAGGATGCTGCGCCCGCTGATGGTGCACAAGAAGAAAGGCCAAATGCATCACTTGACACTGACATTTTTAGATGCATTATTAAATGAAGTATGGGTTTTCAAATAAACGTAGAGAAAGGTTTCTGCTTCTATTGGCCCAGACTCAGGAACACTTCCAGCCTCAATCATCTAAATGTTTTACAGAAAGTGTTTCAGTTCCTCAGAAGATATAAAGTGGAATTTCAAAAAAAGTCCTAAAGCAGAGGGAAACACGTTTGGTCAGAAATACCACACAAACATGTCTATTTTCCTTCACCCTATATGCTTTTTTAGTTAATTTAATTCCAATGGCTAAGGAGTAAGGCTGTGCGCCATTCCTCAGCCGCTCTGTTTCAAATAGTAACAGCCTTCAGAAGCGTGGGCATTATTTCGTATTCTGGTGGGCAGCACACCTTGAGGCTGTTCAAAAGAAAGGAGAGAGCCTCACTGACAAGCCAAAAGCAGAGAACCTCTTATTACCCAATTCTTCCTGCTTGCAGTCAGCAAATAGCAAACCAAGAAATAGGAACAGACATGTCAAAGTTGAACCAAAGGCTCACCTCACCCATCATACTGTCTCTGAAGGAAGCTCATAGTAGTTGGCTACAGAAGAGTGCAAGAACACAGACAAAATCGTAACCGATATAGTAACCCAACTTTCAGTAGTTTGGGGCTCACAGACTTTCCAAAACACAGATGGTACCTCTATGAATAGCAGTGGAGAGGGCTGGAAAATAAGGCGAGGGCAGACCTCTTTCTGAGTATGCTGAACCTCTCATCACAACCTGAAAGACTGCAATAAAAGAAGCAACCCAGGCAATACTTGGATCCTGTTTGTTTACCTCCCTTCAGAGAAAGGTTTGGATTTGTTCATATACCAATTTTTTATCTTTTTTTTTTCTTTTTGAGGCATTCTATTTTGCAGCTATGGCAAATCTTAAGTCCTTCCATAGAACTGGGAGTGGTACTCAATAAACTGATGCACCAAAGCAATATTAAACATGAAGGATTATTTCAGAAAGGTAGTATTATGGCTTTGCTGTTGCTTTAAATTATCTCCACTCTTTCCCACATCTGAGCCACCAGTACAAACTCAGCAGAACATTTAGGAATACTCTGCCAATTAGGAAAGCCTAGAGCAAGCTGATTCATATATCACTTGGCTAATAGTGCCAGTAATGTAGAAGGTAATTGGCAGAAACACCTTTCTTATGCCTCAATCCACGATTTCTTCACTGTCACACTAAATTACAAAAAGCACATTTATTTAAGTGGAGCAAATGTGGGGCTGCTACAGAAAGATGGGAAAAAATGCTTTTACATACTTTTTTGAGGAGCATTCAGTAGGCATCCTCACCACCAACGTAGAAATCTATTACAAGATTAAAGATATTGCATGGTAAATACTAAGCTAACCATACCTTCTTGATCAAAGCTGCCCACTGACCTTTCAATTATTGCTGCAATTTCATAGGACTTTATCCTTCAGGGAACTTAAATTTGAATGCTGCAGAAAAGAAAACCAAAAGCACTTCAGTCTGTACATCTCACTAAGAAACAAAAGGAAATAAAAGTCTAAGTGCTACTACTCCTTGCAGCAGCATAGCACCTTCTCAATCAGCAGTTAAATATAACTAGATAATGGAGGCACCTATTTGACCCAAAGAATTATTTCACGTATCACTGGAAATTACGTACAAGTTTTCAGTGGGGGGAAAAAACTATTAGAACAAACCAAGAAAACTTCTTAACATTTACCTCCTTCCATTCTCCACACAAATACGTGTATGAAACGACAGTGAAACTACACATTGGACAAGAGCTTTCACCTGAGTTTTCAGCAGTTATGTAAGACAGATTATAGCATTAGTTAACTTTCTCAGTAGAGAAAACCCTCTTGGCAAATTTTCAAGACTGTATTAAACCTTACACTTCCAGAATCAGAGCTGCTGCGTAGGATGGCACTTGAAGGGGAAAAAAAACAAACAGAACCCAACTCACATTCCCCTTCCTAAACAAAACAGAAACCTCCAAAACCTAAAGGGTTTTGTTTGTTTTCTGCTGTAAAATAAAATGAAATTAAGTTCATCCAGGTTGCTGACAGATAAAGGTTCTGAATGTTGTCTATTAGTCCCTGGTCGGTTTTGCTAAATGGTTCTACCTCACTGGCAGACAATTCATCAAATCTCAGCCATATGTATATACAAAACAGGAATTTGCTCTGCTATAATAATAATAGTAATACTTTGGACTTAATAATAATCATATAATTTGGACTCTGGATTCTCTTTTCACCACCAGTAAAACCCATTTGCCTGCCACCTGGCATTCCTTCAAGATTAAGGCAAAAAAGCTTGATATTCCTATACTTCCTGATCCTCAAGAATCAAAAAATAACTGAAAACTAATAATTCCAAGTCATATGTTCAAGGACATCAATACATAACTCAGCCTTGCAATCTGTAGGGATAAGGTCCTCTTCTTCACATGATTTTGTGTCTTCTAATGCAGCAACTTTCCCCTACATAAAAGGGATGAAGAAGTCCATTTACAATCTCTCAAAAGGCTTTCTTCTCAATACCTTTCTTACTAGGAAGTATGACCTGATTCAGAATCTTACTTAATCTCCTCCTGAATGGGAGAGGTTCATTCTAATTAATAATGCCATCTGTCATAACTGAAGACTAAACACCTGAGTTTGAACAGAGCAAGCATTAAGGTAACAAATACTTATCGTACATGAATGCTACCGCAGGGCTATGTCGGGAACACACGATGTGAACACAGGCTGAAATCTTCAAAATGCTTAAGTCTTTTTCAATTACTGCTTCAGAACTTGGTTCTCATGAATTTAATAAGAATTAGAAAACTCAGTTCTTTGAGACTCTGGTCTTAATAACAAGGCAGATGACAACTGCATAAAAAAGGGATGTCAGTAGTAATACTGGAAGGATAAAGGCAGTGGAAAGAAGTGAAGGATCACACGCCACTGCTGACCCAAGCTGCCATCACTTCACTAAAATGAAGAGCACAGGATTATTAACAGGCTTCAAATATGTCTTACGAAAAAGACTCCAGGAAAAGGCATTACCTGGGGACTGCCTAACCAATTTCTCTCACCCATGTAACTACTGAAGAATATAAATATCACAATTATGCTCTCTTTCAAGTAGTTACAAACTCCTAGGTGCATTACATTTAAACACTGAACTTCCAGTGTATCAATAAGCCTCCAGGGCAGCAATTACGAATGCTTACATATCCAGAGGCACAGAAAGAGATGTATTTGATACAGTGAAGAACTCATCTGTTCACAGTCTGGTCAGCACTCCTTATGCAAAAAATCCCAGTTTGATTTGTTTTTAAATTATCCTAGGTGAGAAAATGCTTTTCTTTCCTCTTGACTTAGCATCAACTTGCATGTATTTGTCAAACTAACCTTTATAGTAAGCAGAAACACTAGAGTAATTAACACAGAACTGCATGTCTATACAAGGCACTTTCATTAAGAATGTTCTAATACCTTTGAAAATGCAAATTTATCAAGAGTAATTTTGGTTGCTCCCATTTATAGCAAGCAATGTGTTAAAACTAGCATGCTACTCAAGGTCTTAGCAAGAACAACTGTATCTAAGGATTGACTTGTATAGCTCATTCTTTGCACTCCAAATACAGCACTGCTAATTCACTCAAAACGCCTCTGTGCCATGAGTATCTTCAGATAGTCATGAGACTGATGCACAAACTCTTCTAGCAGCAACACTACAGATTTAACAATTAGTTCAACCAATTCCCAGAAAGTTTTGTAATTCCTTTCCAACAGTCCAAATAAAACAGGATAAAAAAAGAGAGGTCTTGTTGATCCTCGGGGCGGGAAGCACTGGTTTAACAACAGCATGAAAATAAACCTCAACAATTTGGAAAACTTGCACATAAGACAAATGCAAATGTTGCTTGATTACACCACCAGAAGACTCTCAGAGCATCACTCTTTACCCATTCACAGAGAACACAAGTGCAAGATAGGAGCATTAGCTTTACAAGAGTATCGTAAGTATAGAAATTCTCCATGTTGGTTTTTATTCTTGCGTTACAGGATTAAAACATGTATTACAAGTCTTTAAACTAAAATGGAAAGCAGTCAAAAATATTGCAGGAAACCCAGTCTGAAAAACCACAGGCATGAAAACACCTGGATGTGCTGTAATTGCAATCAAGCTCTACAAATTTAAGTTCAAAAACACTCTTTTTAAAAAGCATATCCTGCATGTAACTTCTAGTGCTAACTGCTTACCTCCTTAAAATAACTTATTCTATTGATGTTGAAGGCAAACTCCTCAAAAAACTGCACAGACATAAAGGGAGACTGTGGATGTTTCAGGGTAAGTCCTCAGATAGAAAACCGTGTCCAGATAGGTCAACTGCTTTGTTCTGTGTTTCGCTTTGAAACAACGCAAGAAAAGTTAGATATCAATATTAAAAGGCAAGGCACATCAAACTCTTAGTAATAACTGACCTACTTCTTAAGCTCTAATTTAACACTGGTAATAGGTCCTGCAGCTGAGTTAATCTGCTCTAGCAAATGAAGTTACAGCTCTGGCTTGACTTTCAGATAGTAAAAACAAATCAAAAAAACCCAACAATAACCAAACCAAAATGATCCTATGTACGCAACAATGGTTTAAAACATAAATTCTTTTGCAAGGTCTTTTTTTTTGTGCTAGACTTTTTGAATATAGCCATAGACCTATGAGCTACTTTCACTGCTCACACTCAAGGGGTAATAAAGTTGACTCACATCAGTTTTAGTCCATCTCAGCTCCTACAGTTCATAAATGGAAAAATATCAACACATTAATGTATCCAGTTGCCAGATACAAACCACATTTACCCATTTTTACCACTAAAACTTTCTGAGAATTAAAACAATGGCTTTCTGAGAAGTGAAACATGTGGGAATGATCATTTCTAATAACCAACTGGGCATACAATCAACTTCATGCCTGTAAGAATTAGTTGGACTGCCTTTGGATTTGCTGTGCTCAGAAATCAAAAGTTATGGCTCCTACACTTCTTGCTAAATTCTGCACGCTGTTCTGAGATGTCTAAACTTTTGCTTCAAGAAAGGTTTTATAGTTGCAATAATCACTGGCAAACAAGACCAGCACTTAACAAAACGGAAATTACTTCCTCATCCTACCTTTCCCACCCTGCTTATCTTAGTGTCTGAGAAATACTGTTGTGATTCAGATACTTCCAGCTGGAAAGCACAAACCAAGAAATGTTGAACACTATTATGTTCAGTGAAAACAATGAAGTTACTCAGTTAAAATAAACTGCTCAGCACAGCCTGGGTTAGAAAAGAAGTGAGGATAATGGGAAAGGATTTAACTGAAATCCTACCTGTGTTTAAAATTGTTATCTTAAGAAACTCTTGCTCAACTGCCTTGCCAAAGGCACTTCCCATGTTTGAACTGAAAAGTTCCCAAGTAGTCTAGAGTTGCATCTTTGAAAACACCCAGAGGCATTTTAGTGACAGAAAGAGTAACTTGGCATGCAGAACATAACCAAGTTCTAACAGTACAGGGAAAGCAGGCATTCTTCTGCCCTGGACTACTGAGTTTAGTTTTTAACCAAAGCAACCATAAGCATGAATGGAAAAGTTTACACTCATTGATACTCTCACCTACTCCTATGCACAAAAGTTCTCTCAGGAAACCAAAGCACAACACACAGAATATTCACATCTACATGCCAGTCAAGGGAATCACTCTTTCCTATATAACTGCCAAATGACTACAGTTATCATCCTGAAAGAGCAAGCCTAAGGTTCAAACCTTCCCATCAAAGAAGTCATACCATTTGAGTGCCTCTAGAGAGCATGGTAATTTCCAGCTAAAGTATCCCACAAGCCTCACCTCCTTTTCTTGCCCTCCCAATAGATTCACTAGCTCAGAGCTCAAAACTAATCTAGAAGATGGCCACTGACATTTGTGAGTTAGAGACACCTGCTCCAAAGACTGTTTTTCTTAACTATCTACTTTAACACTGAATAGCTTTTAAAAGGAAGACAGAACTTACTTAGCTCTCAATCAGAATAAGAGCACTTACCTTCAAGAGATGATCCTAAAGGGAAAACTGCTTCTTACAGTTTTGATGAGGTCTGAGATGTTTACAGTAGTCCCTGTTGTCAAGGACAACCCTTGTCACCTAACCCGTGTAAGACCACTACAAGCTGCACATTAAGTGTGCCGTTAGGTGGTTTCCTGCTAAGTGTGCTCACTGGTTTGGACCCTGCTCCAAACTAACTCTCCTCAAGCAAATTCTTAGACACTTTCAGGTTATTCAAATTAGTTCTAATAAAAAATGCAAGTGTAAGAATTCAACATCACTGCATTGCAGACACTCAATTTCTGGTTATCTGTTTTTGATCATAAAAAATTAAGTGTATATACTTTACACTTACATAAAATACATAATGGAAGAGAAGAATTCTGTTGGAATTTCACTTCTGCATTAGCTAAGCTTGATTTTAGCTATAAAATTCCATTAAAGTGTACTATAAACAGGCAGCACATGATCCAAGGTAGTCTCACATCTACCTTTCAATTAAAGGAATATATCATAAAATATTAAGAAAAACTAAATTAATATTTCAGTGAAGTGATAACACTGCTCACTGAATTAGCCAAATGCTAAAAGCTAAAAAAAGTACAACCTAGACACCAGTTAAGCACTTCCGTCAGCAAGGGTGGCATAGATTATTATGACTGCAATGGCACATCTGAACTGAGATGCTCCACTCACAGCAAAGCACCAATGCAGAACACAACAGTATAAACACCAAAACTGTCCCCCGCTGAAATATTTTATTTAGCTCAACCTCTAAGCAGATAAGTGTCACATTAACATTTCATTGTAACCCATGAATCACCGCCAATCTGGCAATGACTTCATACAGAATGACATAAAGTATAACTGACAATACTTTAAGTATCATCTGTTGTTGATAAGCTTTCACATAGTTATTTATTACCAAGTTTTGAATACCTAACAATTAGTCCTTGTATACCATAGGCTGACATACATACCATGAATAAGCCTGGGACCCTAAGGTAAGGGATCACAGCACTGAATGCAACAGCAGATTTTTTAAGTGTCAATCAATAACATGTTCATCCTGTTTCACGTTAAATACACTCCCAAGTGCAAGAGGCATGAGCTTCAGAAGTCATTCATCTCATGGAAACATTTCCATGTGTACTAGGTAAAAAAAACACGAGAAAACCTCTCTGGATTATTGTGGATTCATGTTCTTATTGATATGCTCAATGTGGCTCAGTAGTTTCAACAACGCAGATGGATTATACGGGAAAAGATCCCTTCTCTGCAACCGAGAAATAGATTTCTGCAGTTCTTCCAAACATTTTGTTGATTTGTAAAGCATTATCCTTTGGGGAATGACATTATCCAAAGACGCCATACAAGTCAAACTGGATGAGGCCTTAGATCCCTTTTGTTTCATAGGCAACACTTCAGCCTTGAATGTATTCCTTTCACCATCCATGTAGCTGCAACCAGCTTTCCTTATCCCCACTTCACCCTCATTATTTAAAGGCACCTGCTTTGTGTTTAGCAAACAGTCGTTTCCATCTGATTCTAATTCAGAGTCTTCTGAGCTGTCATAATTAACAAGACTTTGAAGAGAACCCAGCAGAGATGTGCTATCAGTGCCTACCAAGAAGTTAGACCGGTTAGACTTTACAACTTCATTATCACCTTGCTCTGTTGTAAGTGCAAAGTAATTGTGAGAAGCAGCCAAAGATACCAGAGTCTGTGGTTCTGATTCACAACAAGCATTTTGCAAACTCTCATCAGTCTTACAGCTTTGTTTTTCTTGATGGGGTGGCGTGACAGAAGAAATTGGTTGAAAAGCACCATGTTTGGCATCAAAATGGTTACAGACATCTACAAACTGATGCCAGTCTTTCCTAAGAAGCTTTAAGTACCTTACCAAGTACTCCAGAAAGCAAGTTTCTGATGAAATCAAAAAATCTAGAAGTACTGTAGAATCAAATGCAATTTTTTCAAGAAAAAATAGGAAGATACAGTGAGGATTATATCCACTTGCATGCGTAAGGTCGTTCCAGGTTTCCTCCTCTTTTTGGCCTAAGTCAGTAGCAGCATCATGGCGCAACCTGAAAAGGAAGTCATGAAAAGGATTAAATCCAGTTTTGTCAAAAAGTACAAATCAAAACACAAGTCTTCATACTAGAAAGAAAGAATGAAGGCAGGTGTGGTGAGAGATCAGCCAGTTTAGGAAGGCAAAGCAATGAACACAGACTTTCTTAAGCAGCACTCCTCCTGCTTGCAGTATCTTCTATCTGAAGCTTAAGGGAGCTTTTAGAAATTAGGATATCTTGCACGGTAATCTAAACCACAGAATGCAGGGACAAATTAATGAAGAACACATGTCTTAGTGGTTAGCAATAACAGTTTTTACCAACTAGCTGGAATTAACAGGGGTCCAGTCCTTAGAGGGTTACTTTGCCAGAAGTCCCTGAGTTCTCCTTAATTATAATACCCCCTTATTGTCAAAGTCTTGGTGTTGAAAGAAGAGTCTTGCCTTTTATCTCTGTCTAACCACTGCTTTAGATTGTGAAGTCAATTACTCTGAATTACAGGATACGATAAAGTATTTAATAGGAAACTGTTGCATAACTCCCTCATCATTTTAATCCAAAACACTTACTCAAATTATCAGCAAAGTTAACTGCTCATATGCCACACATTATGGCAGTGTCCTGAGGTTTGGGGGGGGGTTAAATTATCATAGAGCCCCAGAATTATCTGGGTTGGAAGGGACCTTAAAGCTCATCCAATTCCAACCCCCTAACATGGGCAGGGACACCTTCCACTGGACCAGGTTGCTCCAAGCCCCATCCAACCTGGCCTTGGTTGGCCTTTAAGTTTCCCTTATACAAAAGGAACCAATGGAAACGTTATGTGTATCACAATAACCTCACTAAATTACAATTCTCCACAGTTCTGTCAAAGAAAAATGTACACAAACCTATCAAATTTTAAATAAATGAGTAATAAAGCTTTAGCAGCTTCCCACATATCATCATCTTGTTCTATGAAAATCAAGGAGAGCCATTCACAGTGATGCACAACTGGGCGAGACTGTGGGGAAGACTTCAGATGATTCCTCCAGAATATCAACAGCTGGAACATGTAATTCTGGAAGTCTCCTGAAAAAGAGAAGTAACCACGAATTTTGCTGTACTGTTTTTGTTACCAGACAACATACACTTATTATTTTTTAAATTAACAGTGCATAACAGCTCATGAATGCTTTTATCAATGCTTTGCTCAACCAATTCAACACAGCATCAAATTGCATAGGTTCGCTCTTGGTAGCAAAGAAATCAAGGAATATTTTGCAGAAAGCCATAAGCAGTTATCTAACCTTAAATTCAAGGTGAATGGCTACTGTATTAAGCTCTAAACATACCAAAGTTTAGATGCCAATGTTAACAATTGTAACTGACGTGCCTAAAATTAATTTACTTATCAGGTACCATGCTCACACCCCAGACAGGTAAAACTTAATGACAAAATTTATTCATCTAACAGCATTCTTCACTTCCTTGAAGTTCAAGAAAGAATAATCAGGGGTGACCTAGAAAGCTTTGGGTACAACAGGAAAGAAGAAAGCTTTGGGTACAACCTTCCACACCTAAACTTGCAGAATAAAGAACAACATTACACCTTCAAAAATCTGCATGTATCAGGAAACCCACAAAAATGTGACTGTGTCCATACCACAGGGACTTCTACTTTCCTTTAGCTCCCCAGTAGCTTCAATTGGTACATCACAAACTAAAGGTGACCTGAAATCAAGGTCAGTGCCACAGATGTAATAATTCAATGTGAACACTTTGCTGAGATGTCACTTCGGGTAGTTCTTCCCATATGAAATAATAACACAACTGACATGTTTTGCTAGGACTGGAGCAAGCCCTCCGCAGTATGATTCACTGTAGAAATTAACTGCAGTCATCTATAGTTGATGGGAATAAATTGCCATTTCTACAGTAAGACGAAGTATGAAGCCTGCAATATAGTCATGATCTTTATAAAATGCAATCCTCATGAATGATGCAGGCCTTCAAGTACACACAGGCTTAAGATGAAGGTACCTTCTTGAGATGGTTTAAAGTCCTTGCTGGAATGATTAACATAAGAGTGTTTCCCCTGAAAATCTTCCTTTCCCTTTCCCCCTCACTCTAAACACTTCACTCCTGGGTGAGAAGAGCAATCCAACATTCATGCCAATTAATGCAGCAGCTACTCATAAAAATAACTTTGTATTAGTACAACAGGCTATTCCCCTTAAGTCAAGAAACTTCCCTCTTCAATATGAATGACGCACGGGTAGCATGGTACCAGGTACCAGTTTTTCATGTAACACAACATAAATTCAGTGTTTAGAAAAAGAGAGAAATTTCCTGCAACGTGGGAACCAACTCTCCTTACCACATCATTACGTGGTTTTCCTTCATATGTTACTAAGATTTGCTTTTGTTCTTAGAAAATAATAAGAACAGCAAATTATCATTGGTACAAATAGTTACTATTCCGACTGAATTCTTCCCTATAAATCAAAGCTACCTGGAAATTACCCTCAAAATTGAAATAAATTCAAGTTAAGCCACTTTAATTCATGTTAATAAAAAAAGATAAGATCAAGCTGCTTCCCAGAAGGGAAGTTACCATATTAAAGCATTTTGGTGCTTGTTTTAACCACTTAATTTAATGTCACTAAAATAGAAGCACCATTTCTTTCAACTTGAGTTTCCTCTTGACAGTTGGGGTATTTGAATCTAATTAAAGAACCCATTTCTGTGCCACCAATCTGGAAAAGAAAGGGGAGTATTTTCTTTGAGAAAGAATTTTCACAGACATCTAAAATAGATTTAACCTACATTTTTCTATTCACTCATTCGCAGACAATCTCAGTTTCTATACATTTTTGAGAAGGTGGATCATAAGTAAAATACTCTCCACAAATATTTAAACTCTAAGAATGCAACTGGCATCACAGAGACATCATCTTCCAAAATCTGGGAGAAGTGTCAGGAACTGTCTTACAGAAGCCCACAGCTCTTTTTCAGAGTCAGATAAATTAAAACAGATTTTACGCTTGCTGCAGAATGTAGAAATATAAAAAGTAAAATAACATTTACATCCAGAACTTGTATTAAAATGCCTCAATATATTTAAACTGCTGTGAAATTTCATTCTTGTTTAAGAATGAAATACAAATTCTTTTCTACTTCTTGCCACATGATCAACTGGCTGACAATAAGGAACACCCATTCTCACATGTATTTGACTAGAAACACTGCTTCAGAACTGCCTTTCCATTTTTGCCGTGAAGCCTGTAATCCTGGGACAGCAAGCTGCTTTGATCTCGGAATTTGCACATCCACGTTCACATGGCGTAGCAGCAGAAGATGTGCATTGCTTGCCTCTCACGGGTAAAAAGGCAAGTGGAAAAATGGGATTCCAGAGAATCCTGATTTGGAATTCCTGATTTGTCTCTCAGACAAAAAAGCCTCACCTCACCACTTCTTTACAGCACAGGAAAAGAATACTAACTAGCTACCAGTGTGACATAGCAATGCATCCTCTCCCGTCAGGAATGCAAGTTACACGGCATTCCCTCACCATCCCACTGCCTGCCTCCTGGCATAGCCCCAGCACCACAGCTGCTCTTCTACTAATCTAATTCATCTATTCAGCAGAACAAACATACACAAGTAAGCAGGTATGAGAAATATGCCTCACCCCTACTAATTCAAAGGCCTAGACCTATCAGTCAGGGTGAAGAACACAACCACTATATTCTACTATGTCTCATAGTTTCCCTGTCTCTTACTTTATAGCTTCATTATTTTTACTTTTCTTGCTTCTGCTGTTTTTGACAATTATATTGTATGTCTGAATGTAATGCCTAGTGCTTTCAACCAAGAGAAGTACATAATAGTACTCAAAAGTTCTACCCCCACATTTGAAAACAGGAGAGTGTTACCTGCAGTTCCTTTTAGTTCCCCACCCCAAACAGAGCAGAAGCTTGTGCTATGGGCTCTCTTTCAACTGGAGAAAAGCCTGGTGTTCCCAGGCTGGCTGAACTACTTCAAATATTAACACATGCTCTTAACAGGAAAAGCTTTCAACCTCAAATACAGCTGTTTCAAGCTCACCATATTGCAGGGCTAAGGACAGGATAAAATGCAAGGAGACAACTAACTAGGCGGGACACAGTGATAAGATGCTTCCTGGGTGGGTCTTCTCTTTCCTCCCTCCCACCACCACTAATTCAGCTGAATTCTATTTACAGCCTTAACAAGCTATGACTATAAAATCTGAAACCTTTACAACTCCTGCTGCTTAATAAACAAAGCTAAGAGGCTATTACCTTTGATTTCAGCTTCTGTAGCAGAGTTCTGAAACTTGAATTCCAATGCTTTAAGCACAACCAGACTTAAGGCTCTGAGAACAGTTTGGTCAGGATCACCTGGAGCGTCATCTCCAGGAGCAGCTTCACTGCCTCCAAAGTAGCTGGCCTTTTCACTGAGTGGGATCTGATTAAGCCAAGTCAAATCCATAATCTGCAGGACAGCATTACTCAGTGCAAGTATATCCTCCTGTAAAGATGGGGTTTGGAAGAAGAATGATCCACTTTTAGCATCTTCTCTAGGCTTGTAAAGGACACATTTCTTAAGGAGCAAAATGAACTTCTTCTTGATTAAATAGTGAACTGATGAGCTAATGACATCCAGGACATGAGAAACTTTCAAGAACAATATTCTCTGGCATCTGAGTGGCTCTAATTCAATTCTGGAAGCCAAAAGTGCTTCAAGTAGATCTATAAAACTGACCAAAGTGTTTGTAGCTTCAGAATAAGGTGAAGCATAGTGGTGACTGTCAAAGCGATGGAACAGAATGGAATCATAAAATCCTTCCAGCACAGCATCAAGGGGAGCCAACAACTTCAAAATACCTACAGCAATGAGAATGACATTGTGGAGTTGGAGTGAAACAGAGTCAGCTACATCATCAAATTAGCAGAAAACAAGTGGCTTTGACCAGTCTTAGGTTTTCAGCATGTTTAAAGTACTGCATTTTAACAGTACTTTGTCACCCTCTTTGCAATGAAGAACATAGGCGCTCTTTAGAGAAGTTGCTCTAGACGAGATTACAAGTAACATTCCTCCCCCTAGTGGGCACTCGTGCAGGAAAAACATCACAAATCGCGACAGTACCTGCTTTAGGTAAAACCTGATCTTTCAGTAAGTCCTTGACAACAGCCGCAAGAGTCCACAGACATTGTGCTACCCGGGTGCTCACAGGGAATCCCGAAAGAGACTTCAAACTGAAGGTGAGCCAGGTGATATTCAATGTGTTCTGTGAAAAGCCATTCAAAAACCAATCACGCATGCTTTACAGCTGCTACACAAAGTAAATTAAATCATAACACAATGATTTAAAGTTGTACATTAAAAAGATTCAAATGTAGGCACAGGCAAAACTGAAGTAGATGCGGTATGTCTTGCCAGCATATTTTAAGGCTTCTATTTAACAGCAGGAAGTCACACATGCAATAGAAAAATCTGTATTTTCCAAAAAGGGAAAACCAAACCTCCTAATGTCATGTGACCTACACAAAATTAGGTAGTGCTGTAGACAGATCATATCTGAATTCACAATTCCCAGATAACTCTGCAAGAAATATCACATATTTCTGAGAGAAATACGTTCAGAGACGCTACTACAGAGACTACAATATATATTCAACAAATACACAGCCAGTAAAAAAAACAACCCTGAAGTAACTGGAATAGTCAAACATGAGAATACAGAAACACTTTTGATTAATGTTCAATAGGTTATTACCTATTTTTATCTACTGAATCACCCAACAGGTATCAAGTAACTGTAAAACATACTGACAGTGTAGATTACTGGGTTGTTTTTCTTAAATACCTGTATTGCAACTTTAAAAAGAATATTTCAAGAGAGAAATAATCTCTTGGACTATTTATAACATCTTTTTTCAATCCATCACTTACAAACTAAAGCCCCTCAAGATGCACTTTGTGGGCAAACTATGACCTTCACATTGTTCCTGATACCGGAGTGAAACACTCTTCAACAAAACTGTGTGGCATTTTAAGGGACTAAGAGAATCCAGCAGACTGCAGGTGTGCCTCTCAAAGCTAGAGCAGACATGCAGGCAATGAATGGAGGAAAGCAGCAGTACTGATGTTGTGCTGTAGATCTGCTTACAAAAGGAGCCTCTTTAGAATAACTTTCAGATTTTTCAACAATCACATAGCAACTGCTTTTGTGCCAAATTTGGCTCTAGAGTCAAACGGAACAACGTGAAGGCACATATCCACTAAGACATTTTTTCAGCTATGAAAACTTATCCCATACTCACCTCTTCCTTCAGCTGGAAATACACAAGAGAAGCTAAACTTTTTGAAGCCATGTGAGATAACAGCTGATCACAACTACCGAGCAGACAAACCTGCAAACACACAGAAAAAAGTATCTAAGCTATGTCCCTTTTTGATTTTTTCCTCCTTTCACAGAAATCTTTCAAAAGTTTATTAAAGCTTACCAATTTTGAGTCAATTTTTGCCTCCTTCAGAAGAAGGACAAAGATTTCACAGTACTTCTGTCTCAAACTGAACTCTATTTCCTGAGACTCTGCTTTAGCAACCATCATCTTGATCAAGGTTAACTGAAGCAGCGTCACTTCTCGTGGACAAAATGAAGAGCTCAAGTTTGCAAAGCTATTTGATATGTCATCCGTTGTAGGGACAACCGCCCCTGACATCTTAGTGTCCTGATGGCTCCCAATATCACCATTAGTAGATGGCAGATGCATCTGATGACATGATTCACCTCCTGCTGGCTGCTCAACATACAGATTAAGTAAAGAGGTATAATGGTGGCTTCCCTTTGCCAGCGGAATGCTGACCAGCACGTCCTTATACATCTGCTGCAGAAGAGAGATCTTCATGATGAGAACATTCAATATTCCACAAAATGCTGCATGTCTTCACTGATTATTCACCATCACTGCAAATCAGCTTCGAGGTTATTTTTATCCAATATGAGAAACAGAAGCACTATCAGGCATTTCTCTTTTAAGTTACCTAGAAAGAAATATTTTCCTATTACTGAACTGATAACTAGAAAGATACAAAAGAACACCACACATTTTTAGAGTTCACAGTATCATTATTAAACTTATTTTGAAACTACAAATTCACTGTTTTAAACCAACATGCTTTTAGTGTCCCCATCTTTCAGTCTGGCATAATCAGCCTGGAAGACTCCTGAAGCTCTCTGTAGCTGGATTGTATTTAAATATTACATTTTCCCTTTCTTTTCAATGGAAGAAATCAGCTCTTCCAGCTGGTAAGAAATTCTAAACATCTTCCTGCTTATGTATCAATTACAACGGCATCTATCATCACACCAAATATTTCAAACTATTATTGGGTTTTAGCAGAATATTAGTAAACAATGACACTCTAAATTTCAGTATATGAGGCTTATTTTTGGTTTAGCTTATACTCTTCACAAGTTTTTAAAGCACTATCAAATACTGAGAATTACACCTTTATTTTTACAATCGGATTTTTTAACTGCATCTGGAGCATGCACTGACAAAATGACTTCCCAAAGGTACAATGAATTAGGGGTAGACCAGGGTAAGGTACACAGACTCCTCACTTCTTCCACCATCAGGAAGTATTTCCTTCAGAAGAGAATCTAAAATTGGAGAGTAAGAAGCTGCCTGCAGGGAGTGATCTACAATTCGCTCTGCTGTGGTACTTCTAAGGACACATTCAGCAGTGATTGACCTGACAACTCTGAAATGTTGGAGTATGCTTCTCACCCAGCAGAAATAAGAACCCTTCCCTCATCCTTCCCCACACTCCACGTTTTAGATGTTAAGAATAAATCTGATACTTCATACAATAAATTCCTTCTTTGCATGCAGAATCTATTTGGAATTCTACGTGAGGTGGAAAAATTTATGACCTGAAACCTTGTAAAATTTCTTCAGAAATCACTGAATATTTTACGTGGCTATTGTTCCTATCTTTGCGTTTTATTTCTTCCTAAAGGAATACCTAATAAAGTAAAACTATCTTGACACATTTACTTCTGTGTTCAAAATCAACTTGAATTATTACCCTATGTAGCAAATGAACAGATCCCCCATGCACAAATTCATACGACACAGCAAGGCTGCTATGGCAGAAGAGATTTAGAACTCCTCTAGCACATCCACTATAGGATTTTACATTGGCCACATGATATTGGTCATGCTTTCTCTGATCCTACCATAAAACATTGATAGGATGCCATTAATTTGCAAGAACATCTATAAGACACATCTCACTCACACATGACAGCAACTCATGAGTAGAAGCCATTAAAGGAAATGAAATGTGAGGGGGCTTATTTTGAAGAAATTTCCTTCAAAGAGGGGGAAAATGTCAGACAATGACTAAGTTTGTTTCAAACATAGTCAGAAAGCACAGAGAAAAGCTCAAATCTGAAGAGTAAAGAAAAGCAATGGCATTCATACACAAGAAATGCTAAACTCCAACCTTTACTTGTATTATTCACAACAGCATCTAAACACCCGTTATGGTAATGCCTCACAGTGCCAGACTCCTGCATGAATAGTAAGAAACAGTCCAAAAGCCCTCATAAATAGATTGATCAGGGAAAAGACAGAAAGGAAAACTGTATGAGACAACCCCAAATAAATATTTTGTCATTATTTTCAGGACTACTTCAATTAAGCTTTAAAATCAAAACCAAAGTCCTGCAGAGCTGTAAACAGAATGAGAAAGGAAACTTAATGGAGAAGGAAACAAGGAACTGGAGATGAAAACTCAGATGGCAGTCGAAGCCTCTAAGGTTTAAGGAAAAAGCAAAGTTTAAGTGGTTGCAAATGCATCCAGAACATCCTAAATCACTTATAAAATATGGACATTTCCATTATATGGGGCACTTAATTTAGCACAAAGTCATAGAAAGCATTGATTTGAATGGCCTAACACTGTAGATACCACATTTTACTAACACAAGTGGCTTTTGATGGCACAAAATTACTCAGACACACTAGTAATGAGGCATGATTGAGAACGATATTGTCAAGCCCCTGTTTTACGCTTTCCTGTTATACATCCTATTAAATGTTAATTACATGAGTAGCAACTGGGAGAAAAACTATCCAAAAAAACCACCCTATTGTCATTAAAAAAATAAATCAGATAAAGCAAAACGAAACCACAGCCCACGACTTTCGGGTCAGTCTGAAGGCTTTGGGTCTTCTTTCAAAGGAATGGTTGAATCATTTAAGAAATAAAACATACTTTGGGCTACTTGTGCCTGCAACGGCCTCTCAATAAAGAAGAGGCTTTTGCTCGGTGTTGAAATACTGTAAACGCCTCTGAAACAGTGTTATTCCTTTTAAGAGGCTGCGAGCTGCCTTAACTCTGACACCTAAGCATGCCAGGTGCTTTACCTGCTCTCCTGTGAGCATCTTTAGCCACCAGAGATGGGACTAGAGGGCCCCAATCCCGCCTCACCGGACAGCCGCACCTATCACTGGCGCTTCAGAAACCGCAGCAATAGGTTACTGGCGGGAAACGCTCACTAAAAGCGGTACTCCAGACGGACAAGGAACGGAAGAGCACGGATAAGCGTAACCACTGCCCCAAAGCCGACGCAGAGCGCCCCGCGGCCTGTGAGCCCTCTCCCCCGTACCCTCCTCCAGAAGGCCCCTCAGCCTCCACAGCCCTCCCTGCCCTGACGGCGACACGAGACCGCTTCCGGGCCCCTCCTGCCCTCCGTCCAGCGCAGGAAGAACCCAACCTCCTTCCACCCGGCCCCGGCTCCCCCCCGGCCCCGGCT
>JANRGW010036520.1:21513-64753 GCA_024733675.1 Psilopsiagon aymara | reverse complement strand
GAGGTGAGGCTGACTGCTCTGTAGTTCCCCGGCTCATCCATTTTCCCCTTCTTGAAAATGGGGGTTATATTTCCCTTATTGCGGTTGCTGGGAATTTCACCTGACTGCCATGATTTTTCAGATATGATGGACAGTGGCTTAGCAGCTTCATTTGCCAGCTCCTTCAGGACCTGTGGATGGATTTCATCAGGTCCCATGGACTTGTGTACGTTCGGGTTCTTAAGATGATCTCAAACCAGATCCTCTCCTACAGTGGGCCCAGGGTCTTCTTTCTCACTGTCCCTGCATCTCCCTTCCAAGACTTGGGTGGTGTGGTCAGAGCATTTGCAGGTAATGACTGAGGCAAAGAAGTCATTAAGAACCTCAGCCTTCTCCAAATCCAGGGTAGTCAGTTTTCCCAATAGCTTCAGGAGGGGGCCCACGTTGTCCCAGGTCTGTCTTTTATTTGCAGTATACCTGTAGAATCCCTTCCTGTTGTCCTTAACATCCCTAAACAAGTTTAATTCTAAGTGGGCCTTAGCTTTTGTAACCTGGTCCCTGTCGTCCCAGACAACATCCCTGTATTCTTCCCAGGCCACCTGTCCTTGCTTCCACCTTCTATAAGCCTCTTTTTTCCTTCTAATTTTCCTCAGCAGCTCCTTATCCATCCAAGGAGGTCTCCTGGCCATCCTGCAGCACTTCCTTCTAGTAGGGATGTATCGCTCCTGAGCTTGCAGCAGGTGATCCTTGAATATCAACCAAGAGTCTTGGGCCCCCTGCTCTCTAGGGCTATATCCCATGGAACCTTACTAAGCAGGCTCCTGAAGAGGCCAAATCTGCTCTCCTGAAGTCCAGGGCAATGAGCTTGCTACACGCTCTTCTCACTGTCCTGAGGACACATTTCACATAAATTTCACACTTATTTTTCATAGTTTGTTTGCTTAGTAGCTCTGCAATGAGACTGTGATTACTTAAATCAGTTGTACCTAAATTCAAAGGCTCATTCTTCATTTTAGATGTTCAGACTTAATTGGATTTAAATCAGATTAAAAAGTGACTTCTGAAGGGAAAATACCCCCAAGCATGAGAAGATGGTTACTTTCTTTAACTTATCAAGGAAATGGCAGTAAAGATTTCTAACTTTATAACATTTATTCCCTGTAACAGCTTCCAGTTCTATTTAACTTTTAAAGCAAATACTTATCTATAAAAATGTTAACAGGGCAGAGTAGGAGGAAGCCCGTAACTTATCTTCCTCAGAATAATCTATTTTGTAGTCCAGAGTATTTTCTTCAGGTTGTAATGAAGTTTTAAACTTAAACATTATGGAAGCAGGTCATTCTATGGGTTTATTAAATGTATTAAATGCTGTGAAAATCACATCATGCAAGCTGTATTAAGACCATGGAAGAGACTGTTTCTTTCCTAGGAGATGCCCTGGTAGATCCAGATAGTTTCTCACTTGGGGTTTAAGGTACGATCAGAGATTTATTTACAGCTTTGTGCCACATATTCATGAATATGAATTACTGAGTAATGAACAGAAGGGCTGGAAAAGTTTAGATGAAGAGGGAGTAGTTTCAATGCTATGGGAGTAGTTTGGGCTCTCCAGAAACAACGGCTGAACCCAGCAGAGGAAGATTCTTGCAGAGGAGCAGAGCACAGCTGAATCCTGACTGTCAGCACAGATGATGCTGTGGGGCAGTAGCATTTTGCTGCCTGGCCTTTTGCCTAGTTTACTCAATTTGAGCTTTTTTAGATAGGCATTTGGACAAACAGGCCAGCTGCAGGATCAGCTGCCTGCAGCCTTCCTAACTCCTCATAATGCAGAAGACTAAGGACTTCATGCAAAATCAGGTATTATCCCTATGGGAGGTAGGATGAATGTATAGGTTTTGGAGGACAGACAGAGGTTTGTATCCAGATAATTCCCCATCTGGAATGACACAAGGCTAAGGAATTCAAGACATCTCCCCCATAGGGTGTGTTCGCTAAGGAGCTTGAGCTTGATAGAGAGCACTGCTAGAGATGAGAAAAGGCAGAAGGAATAACAGCCACTGACTCCAAATGCCTGTGCTCATCTTTCCCATCAATTATTTAGACAAGAAAGGTTTACATGAAAATGAATCATTAAATTTTGAGTTGCTTCTTTACATCACTAATGAGATATCTGCACCAAATGCAAACAGAGAAAGAGAACAGCATAAGAAATCATCCTTAATACACAAAAGGAGAAGTAATATTTTAATGAAACTATAAAGCTTATTTCTGCTTTTTAATGAAGGGTTACTGTCAGTGACCTAGAAGAGAGCTTTATGTGCCAAACATGAAACCTCTTGTTTCATCCAGCATCATAGACATTGGAAATGAGAAACTGTGAGCTGGATTTAGCTCTGTTCCATAAACTGGTAAATTTGGGTACCAGAATAATTTTCATACAGTCAGGGGCTTGTCTTTCAAATGGATGCACCCGGAAGTGTCATGGTAGATAATAAATTTCAATATTTCAATGTTCTGTATTGTTCAAATCAATTTTATAATGTGTATTTCTTGACAGAGGAGATTGACTCTGAGACTAAGCCTATAAAACCCAACTGACTTGGTAATTTTCACATTATTGTCAATTGCTGTGATTCTATCGTCGACCTAAAAGTGCTGGGGAAAGGCTTTTCTAAATTCAATTACTTTTAACTTGCTGGTGGATCTTTTTGAAGCCTCATGTGTGATAGAATCTCCTCCAAAGGCATACTGTGTCCTAAGTCTGTGAATATAAAGCACTGAAGTAATTGTAAGCATCTCTACACCAAAATAACTTCCATAAGTTGTGCACTGCTCCCTGATAGGTTCCAACTCCTTCCTTGAATGTTGGTTTCACTTTGATATAGGTTTGTCTTCCCTTTTCACTTCTGTATTTCACCAGATTGCTACCTATAGTGCATTAAAGGGAAGACAAGCATTAAGTCAATTCCACTTGCTGTAGATGCCCAGATTTCAAAAGGGAAAGATGTTTTTTTAACTTGCTTGGCAACCTGTGAGCTCCTGAGGTTCATGAATTACTTGAGAAGTAACTAAGTTCCGCTGTTTTGTTCTTGGATTTGTCACTCGTTGCCTATTTCCACTTTAGATGGTAATTCAACCTCTGCCTCTTGCAGGAGTGAGCTCTGTGGGAGACCACATCTGTGCTTTTCCAGCTTGGGCACAACTGTGTAGAGAACAGAAGGGGTTTTGCTGTTCACTCTTGCAATTGGCAACACATGGCTTCAGGAGAACAGGTCACATATGGGTGTGGGTTGTGTCTGGGGGACCTTGCTGAGCATTGCACCGCACAGGCCAAAGTACATCTTTTACTGATACCAGGGTGGGCTTCTTGGGCATGGATGTGACTGGCCTTGCAGTACTTGCAGCTCTCACTAAGAGGCATGAGGAGTGCTCATGGGCAGCCAGCTGGATTATAGCCATGGAGAGGATATTGCAGCCCACCTGTCCACTGCCTTCCGTCAGAAGGGAAACACCATTGGGTGAGGAAGCTTCACTAATGAGAACAGAAGTGCTCTTCAGTTCACTTTATTACTGCTTTTGGTGGGGTAGGTTGTGGAAATATTAGATTTAGAAGATACTGTCTCTGCATTTTTATCTCTACTTAAAATAGTAGAATGGAAAATTATCTTATCTCCATAAACTGCTGTTTTTTCAATTCGTAAATTACCACCCAAAGCAGATGCCACACAAAGAGCTGTGGTTGGGAGGCATGGAGTTATTTGTCACAGTCGAAATGTCTGTTAAAAAGCTATCAGTAGAAGATAATAATAATAAATACATATGGCATTTGGCCAGAGGAATACAAGTTTATACTAAATAGAACACATTTCTGAAAGAATAATTGTAACTAATTAGGAATCTCCAGTTATGCTGACAGTTGTAAGAAAGTGAAATCAAATTTAATTATGCAGGGCCCCAGTTGTGCCAAAGGTGTTATAAAGAATATCTTTATGGAGACGTTCAGTGTAAGAAACTGGCTGGTGCTATTATTAGCATGTTCAGTTGTACGTTCTGTTTTTATTAGCTTAAAGTTTAATGATGGTGTTTGTAGGGCTGATTAGCAGGAAACTCCATGGCATTCATTGGGAGAGTCACCCAAAAGGCATCCAATTCTGTAACAGGAAGTTATTGGTAACTCCAAAGTAGCTTTGATTTTGTTGTAGTAAGTCTAAGCACTTAATACAATGGAGTGGAAATATCTCATAATAATATAATCTTATAATAATGAGTATCTTCATACTTAGAAGTGGAGATATGTGTGACCGTGCTTACGGTTCCCTCAGAAGCATAAATGGTGAGCATTGAGCCTTCGTTCCTGAATGCTAGCAGAGGACTGCTGGCCAGCATCAGGATTTATTGCAGTGAGTTCAGCACTGTGCTGGGAGATGCTCTCCAGAGGGATATCTCATGTGATAGGAATGGTTCAGAGGCTTGGAGCAGAGAAACATTGGCAGGAAGGAAGCAGTCAGTAGCTGTGTGTTCCTCAGAGCCAGTTCTCTAGGAGTGCTGAGAAGGCAATGTAACTGCTCAGAGTAACCTAAGATACAAATAAATGCACAGCATAGATTTCAACATCCCTGAGGAAAAGATTTTGGGCTGGTTAACCCAGAGCACGAGCGGAGGGCTTTTCCAGTAGCACTCACTGTCCCCTCATCTGGGAAGTCATTGTCTTCCATGGTGAAGATGGACCTTAGGTACCAGTGAGCTCATGGAAGAGCACTGATCACAAAAGATAGGCTGTGATATTAGAGGGATGTGGGAAGATTTGATGACACACACACACGCCCCCCTTATGTTTGCAATTGATGCAGCTGTCAGGTTTGGTTTCTGGGTTGGGCTGAGCTGCCCAAACCATTTTCCCATCGTTTCCTGGCATCTCTGTTCCCTGCCACAGCCTCTCTGGAGGTGATGCTGACAATGTGGATAGGTGAAGCTTTTGAATGTGTGCAAGTCTTCCCACTGACTTCATCAGGCCTGTGAGGGAAAGTCTTTTCTACTCTGGTATAAGAGCTTTTCTTTCCTAGAGCACTGTGTGATTCTCAGCCCCAGAGGTGACTTTCCTGCCAGTAATAATCCCTGAAGACCCCAGCTGGGCAGTTTTGTCTTTAAACCCTTCTGGCCTGGCACACCGGCCCCCTCAGGCTTCTTCCCATCTCTCTTACGATAACCACAAAGTACCTACTGTCTCTCTGGCTGCCGCTCCTCTCCCTTGCTTCACCAGGTCATACTGAAGTCTTTAGTCACGAGGCTGTCACGAGACTGATTTGTGATTGAGGGCAGGAAGAGGCTACAGGTGCAGCTGCAGTAATGTGTGCCATGGCCAGGCAGGGATTGATCCCACTCATCTGACACATGGCACTTGGCTCTTGTACAGTGTGGTGGGTATAGAGCTACAGCTGAGAGCCTTGGTATTCAGTGCCTCTGCTTTGTGGAGTGGCACATCCCTCAAACAGACTTTGACAGAGCAAGGAAGTGTGCTGTGGATCCAGCCTTGACTGGCACATTCCTGGGCTTTGCACTCAAGCATGTGATGGAGGAAGGCAGCAGAGAAAGGCAGCAAAGCACCAGTGTTTCTCCAGGCAGCACTGGGAAAGAAGGTGCCATTCCTGCTGCTGAGAGTGACTAGTACCTGGGTGGGATTCACATCTCACAGCTCAGTGTACATCCATGTGCCACTGAACAGGATGCTCTGGGCTTCCCTCAGTCTATGGAGGTGATCAGGTATTTTTAGGCATGATTGATCTGCCCTGTTTTAGCTCTCTGTTTTAGTGCGTGATGAATTGTGTGATGTCCATTAACTTTAAGGACAGTCTGATCCAAGTAGCTCAGATGTGGACTTCTTAGTTGCTTTACTCGGATCAGTTCTGCCTCAGTCTGCCAAGGTCTTTAAAGCACTGGGTACCTTCCAAGGCTAAAACTGAGCAAACAGAAAAAGAGAGCCAGTGCAGAAAGCTGCCTTTGCTTTTCCCAGGTAGCAGCATCTCTTCAGGTGTGACTTTGGCAGCCAAGTTTGAGTTGGTGGTCATTTTGTACCTTCAAAAGTGTTGTTGGTCCTCATCTAGGAGCTATGCAGTCTTCACCTGTACAACCTCCATCCAGTTCATAGAGCCACAGAATCTCAGGCTGGCTTGGGTTGGAAGGAACCTTGAAGCTCATCCTGTTCCAACCCCCTGCCATGGGCAGGGACACCTTCCACTAGACCAGGTTGCTTCAAGCCCCATATACTGGCCTTGAATATACTCCAGGAATGGAGTATGTGAATTTTAAAAACAGAATCTTGGCTCCACTGAAATAAACTATTTTATTTTGGTTTATTTTATTTTATTATTTTTTATTATTTTATTTGTCTCTGGGTTTTGCTAATTAGCAGTATTTGCAGTTCAGTATGAAGGTCTCAGTGCTGGCCCTACAGGCCACACGGGGTTGTGTGAAGGCTGAGGAACAAGCCATTCTTGATAAATTTGGTGTGTAATAGAACTGGGGCTGAACTTCTTGTTTCCAGGTCTAGCTTGTAGCCTTAATGTTGGTGCATCTCTTCTTTCCCTTGCACTGTAATCTTCAGGACATAGCATTGACTTGATTTATCCCTTCTTACACCATACAGTTGTCAGTGGCCTAAAACTCTGCTTGATATGTTTTTTTGATCTCATTCCTGGCCTGTGTGTACATCTCTGCTTTTCAATGATGGAACAGCCATGAGCTCTGGAAGCTGTCATCCCTAAACTCAGTCTGATTGAGTCCAATACCTGCTCTAAACTGCCCAAATATCTGTATACTCACACACGCAGGATGGGTTTCCACTTGCTGTCTTCCCAGCTAACACAATGAATCCTGGATGGACTAAGCACATTGAATCCACTTTCTTCTGCTTACCATTTGCATTCTGTTTTCAGGCTGTCATTTCAAGATAACTGAAGATCTTGGCCTGTACAAGGTTGGGATCAGCATTTAGATGGATTGCAGTCTTTGAATGAAGGGTGAGCACTGATCTGCATGGAAAGAATTTCTTCTCTAGAGAAGTGCATATGTAGGATCCAGAGAATCCACCTGCATTTAACACTTTATCAACCAGAGCTCAGGGCGTGTGTCTGGGTGCTGTGTTGGAGCCCAGCTGTGATGCAGCTCCCAGCGGCTTTGCCTCTCTTCCACTAGGATCTTTCCTCTACAGGTGACCTCCTGACACACCTGAGCTTCTGCCAGCCTTCTGCTCCAGTGTATGGTGATCCTGTTGGATGTCTGTTACTGTGGAGTGCTGATATGTGACCCAAGACACTGATTCATAGTGATCAGCATAAGAAGAAAAGAGCACACACATGGTAGGTCCCAGCTACATCAGTTACTGCACATCTGAAATGTGTCCAGGTACTAGAAGAATTTCTGTAAGATGGCATAAAATACAAATAATACAATTCATTTGGCACACTTGGGGAGCTCTGTCCTACAAGTCTTTCTCCTGCTTCTCTTGTTGCTAATGAAGCAGCTGCTCTTTGGTTTCAGGCTTGAACCTATTTTTAGATTCCCTTTATGCTGTTGGCCCTTTGAAATGCATGAACTGCACTGAAAGAAAGGCAGTGTCATTGCTGGGAGGCAAGAGGAAGGCATGTAGGTGAAGTTATGTCTGGTAATGAGAGCCTGTCTCACCTATTCATCTCCTCCTTTTATTTCTCTAAAGCAGCTCTGTTCCCTTGGGCACATGGTGCACCTTTCCTGCTCTAACTTGGGCATTTCAGTGATACCAGTCCCAACCCTTTATCAGCCCAGCACCAGGGGTTGGCTCCCTCCTTTGGGGGGCTGTTTTCTTTATGTCTTAGGATGTTGCAGAGCTGGTGTGCTCCAGTGAATGGTCCTGGCTCACTCAGGACGAGCACCAGCCCAGAGTGGAAGCGAGGTAGAGGGACTGGGATTGCAGAGAGTGCAGGAAGGAGGAAGCTGTAAGTGAAATAGTGGGGCAAGCAGCAGGTAGGAGTTATTTGTTGCATTCTGACTAGGGTGTCAGGCTTTGCCTTTGTGCCGTAGGGTTTCAAATAAAGGGGTAGCAGGGGCAAGAAGAATGTCATCATCTAAATAGTCAAGTTGTCCCAGCGACTGTGGATGCCAATAGGTCCCAAACTCAGATCCAGTGAATCTGTGCACACTCTGTTCTGACCGCTATGACCAGAGGTGTTGGGATTGCTGTGGTTTGAAATGGGATATAAATCACTGCATTACTTCACTGGTTATTTACCACATACAACAAATTAGTGCAGCACTAAGCTCACTTTAGCAGTGGTTGCTTGTGGGAATTGCTTTTTGTTTGTAGCCTGAAAGCCCAGCTGTGTCACAGTGACCCTAATGAACATGCTGTGGCTAATGGAAGTGGGAAGAGTCAGACCTGGTATCTGGGTTGCAGTGCTGAGCAGACTCAGTATTGACAACTTACTCATTGCTTTAACAGCCCAAGCCAGGCTCAGCACATTTGGGCTGATTAAAAGCAAATAAAGTATTTTTGCTCCCCAGCTTCTGAGTTTTAGTCTCCTGACAAAAATGTTTCTGAACTGATGGAATGATTTTATCCTTCCAGACAGACCTTTATTCTCAGTGCTGCAGCCATCGCTGCCTTGGGGCAGTAGAAGAGAACTTCTGCCTGTTCTGCATCTTGGCACTGCCACACAGCTTCACCACAGCAGAGTCATCTCCAGACTGTACCTGCTGAATCCAGCTGAAGACAAGGAAATCTCGGAGAGCAGGGTTTGGTTTTCTTTCTGCGGGTGAAAATGTGGTGCTGGATTCTGTGCTACAGAGAAGATCCAGCACCACAGTGTGTGTCTGTGAGCTGTGACAGCAGCTGCCACTTCACACAACTCTGTTACAGATGGGGGAGTGTTGTACTCAGAGGAATTATCCATAGTCTGTAACATTCCTGATGGTCTGTTGGCTTTGTGTAGGTTCCTGCACTGTTGAAAGTGCATTTAAAATTGAATTTTTCAGGGCCTATGTATGTGCTATTACACAGATTGCAAATATCCACCATGATCTCCCCTGTTTAGAATAAAAACATCTATGACACCTGCATGAGTATTTGTGTTCTTATTTGTACAGCAGACCATGAAGTCTAGAAAGCCTGAGTTGGTTGAACAGAGCATGGCTCAGGAGTTAGATGGTTGGAGAAAATCATCCTTCCTAAGGTCATTAGTGCTAATTAAGTCCCATCTGCTCTTCCTGCCCTCACTCCCAGCATTTTAAGGAAATGTCAGGCATTTGCTTTCACCTCCCAATGCAGTTGGAAATATACAGGGATTGTTAAATAGCACTGGACGAAGGGAAGACCTCACACCAGTCATGGATGGCAGCAGCTAGAGGCAGAGTGAACATGCTTGTGAGTGTTGACATGAATAACAATGGATGAATTGTTGAAACAAAAAACTGCAGGATGTGATCCCACCTCTGGGATGTATCCCAGCTGCAGCCCCATCACCCCCAGCATGCCTCAAAGCACAGCCGAGGCCCAGAGGGAGCATGAGAGGGGCTGCGCTAGGATGGCACATGCAGGAGATGGTGGAGCAGCATGGGGCAGGGCCATGGTCAAAGCTCCTGTGAAGGTCTCACCAGCCTTAAGGTGATGGCAAAGGAGCTCAATGGGATGAGTGACCCCAACACAGGCTGATGGTGGTGGAGTGCAGGAGACCACAGGGATTAGGAGAGAATTTGGGAGAAAGGGGGAAGGGGGAGGAGCTGACCTTTAATAACCTCGTATGCTAATATGTGACCTCAAGTAACCACAAATGATAATCAGTGACCTCAGATGACCTCGGAGAGACAATTTTTAGGGTAGAGTTGACTTTTAGTAACCCCAAATGCTAATTGGTGACTTCAAGCAACCCCTGAGCTGAGATTTTTTGGGGTAAAATTGACCTCAAGTAACCCCATATGGTCACTGAAGGCCCAGGATGCGCCCATGCTCTAAGTAAGTGCTGACTTTGTGCCCCAGCTCTCACTCTCTGCGTATGTGATTTGTTTTTCCATGTTTGCTCCTTGAGATCCTTTCCAGTCACCCAGACACCAAACTCCTCTACAGGGCAGGTCAGGGCCAGCCCTTCCTGTCCTTGCTGCTCAGAGGGCCCTGAGCTGTCTGGGCCTTCTGAGCAGCCCACAGGGTCCCTTGGGGACCTAAAGCATATCAGCACCTCCACTGAGGTCATCTTTGTTCCCAAAATGACATCTGGGAGGTTCCCTCAGGGATCAGGAGCTGGGCCCTGTAGTCCCCTGGCATCCTTACATGTCTCACTGTGATTACTTGAGGTCACTCCGAATTTCGTTGTGTCCCTTGGGGAGATCTGAGGTCAGTTCCTGCTGAAGTGGAACCTCAGCCATTCTCCAGCTCTGGTGTCAGTGGAAAGGAATTGCCCTGGAATGAAACTACTCAGCGATCTGGATTTCAGCCTCTCCCTGAGTGCAGCTTTCAGGCAAGACCTTTGGAGAGCACAGGAGGAGAAAGAAGGGTGACCCCATGAACCTCTCCCTCTCCTTCCCCAAACACAAAACTGTTTAACACAAGGGTAGTGTCACAAACAGAGAACAGGCATCAGCCCGTCTCTATTTCAGCAGAGAGGAGAAGAGGCTTGTTATGAAGCACAGGAAGCACCTTCCATCTGCACAACCTTGTCACATCATACAGAGTCTGTAAAGCTTTCTCAGAGTCTTGGTCCCTGAAGGACTCCAATTTCATCCAGTCCCTCACTTCTCCTTGTAGTACCCTTCTTCTTGGGCCTCTTGTGCAGCAGTGCTTGAGTCTGTTCAAACTTACCTACAGAACAGCTGAAAATTCAATGCAAGACAGAAAAAGTACTCAACAAAAGTCATCTAAGAGGTGCATACCATTTTTAACTTCTGTTAGTTCTGAGTGCTGTGGGACTGTGAGTTCTGAGCAAGCTCTGATTAGAAACACAGGCCTCAGAAATTCCTTCTATTTCAGCTGTTTCAAAGGCTTCTTTTAATTGACATTATTCAAATACAAATACCCCAAATATGAGAAATGACAGAGACGTCAGTGCTCTCCTGAATTATTCCAAGTTTCTCAGTGAGGGATTTTTCTAGTGTGAGCTTTTTATCTCCTGCTGGCTATTTAAAAAACATCTGAAACAGCACACATGACTGAACACAATTCATCCAGGATGTCTGACTCCAGCATCAGTTTCCACACCAAATCAAAATTCACCATTCTTTCATTAGCCACATGCGTAAGAAGGATAATAATACTTAAAACAAATTCCCTGTTTTCCAGCTCACTATTAGACAGTTCTTAATATGACTACTCAGGAGACAGTGATGTTGAACAATGACCTTCTCTTATATATTTTTGAAACAAAGTTGTTTCCTGATGTAAATGAACAGTGACGGCTGGTAGGAAGCACAAAACCTGTCACCATGTATGTTACCATGAAACATGCTAGGAAAGCGTTTATTGCATTAAGCTACAAAAGACCCTGCAAGGTGCACAGAATGACTAGGAGCAAGGTAAGGAGGGGGAGAAAGAAAACCAACCTGTCTCTTATGTCCTTGAAACAGAGTCATCTGATGAGCTCATGAAGTTTAACACCACTGAACTTCGGCAGACTGCTGGCATGTACCATCTCACAGAGAGCTGCTGCAGCAGGAACAGAAGTGTGTAAGGCAGGTAAGGCACTGCTCTGACTCACAGCCCATTGGAATCTAAGTAACAGATTGGTTGATGTCTTTTAATGACCCAAAACCAGACACATACTGGATAGCAGCAGTGAACGTGGTACACTTCTGCAGCCCCAGACAGCATGCACTGTGGTAGGACATACACCTATTTGTGTTTTCCAGAGAGATACAAGCGTCTCAGAGCTTAAAATAAAGGCCCCTTTTTGTGTTTAGTGGTGGCAGAGAAAGTTCTTGGACTTTCAAAGCAGGCTGTGAAGTTTCTGACAGAGAGGAATGGGCCTTGTCAGACCTGCTGGAGCCACCAAGGAAAGCTGAAGCCACACTTCTGCTGTGGGCATTTGACAACACTACAGGATCACAAGGGCCAAAATGCAGTTCTTTTCCCTTAATTGTGTTTCCTTTTGCCATGGGATGAGGCCCCTTCTGAACACCATTTGTTCCATAAAGGATCTCTCAAGCAAACTGAAAAGAGGCCAGTCACCTGCAGCACCTTCACGCTATCTTAGCATAGTATTTATAGTCTGGAATTTGTAGGAGAAGTGATGGATCCTTCCAGAGGTGGGAAGAGCAAATATATATACTGAAAAATGTCCAGCCCTTGTATTAGACTTTAGCAGCATTTTTAGGAAATCTCTGAATTTCTACGTAAAATCCCTACTGGTTTGAATATTCAGTTCTTATGGACTTCCAGCTCTTTGAGCCCCTGGTAGCTCAGAACCCATGTCTATGTATGGGTAGGCAGGAGTCGTGTCTATCCGTAGGAGCCACATCCTCCAGGACTGAGGTGCCTCTGCCTCTCATGGGAAGGCTTCAGGACTCCAGGAAACACAGGCTGGGTCTCTCCCATTTTCCCTTCTCTGGAGAGGCTGCTTTGCTCTCCCTTGATACCTGCCAGAACTGGCTCCTGCAGAAAGAATGTGGATTTGATTACCAGGCATCACACAGGCAAAGAAACATGAATCAGCATCATTCATCCCACTGCAGCACTCACCTCACAGTGAAAACTGCAAGAGGATTCTGAGAAGCAACAGCTTTGGCTCCAAGTTAAAAGAATTCCTGAAATTTCAAGAAAATTAAGCCTGAAATTTAGTTTGTATTAACCAGTGAGACCATTATTACATGCAAATACTGTTTTCAGCTCCAGACCTAAGTATTCCCAAAATATCTGAAGCTGGTATTTTGGTTCAGGTATACTTCTAATAATATCTTACGCATTGGAAATGTAAAGAATTAGAGAATAATATGAGAAATAAGCATCTATAAAATAGATGTTTATTTTCAGTATTCTTCTCTCTGTAATAAAGTACAATATTCTGATATCAAGGTCAGCTCTTTGATTCAGTGGTGTCAAGTGTGTTAGAATTGCCTCTAACTAGGCCCATTTATCAATAAAAATCAGCCATTTCTGTCAAGCCCTTTTCACAGTACATAGCTCTGTCAGCACTCAGTGTGGGGTCAAAGTTGGCAGGGTGGCAATGATGCCTTATCCATGCCCTCCACTCATTTAAAAGATCACCATATTTTCAGTTCATCACATTTAAAATACAAATAAATTTCACAAATTAATTGAAATCCATGAGCAATTAAAAAAAATCAACCACCATCATCACTGTGTTAGAAAACTGCACTGGAGAGACATAGCAAAAAGTGGTCCCATATTTGACACAGGAGAGAGCTGGAAAAGAAAATAATGAAGTTGCCCAGGGTGAATTTGAAGCAGTGAAGTCTTTCAACTAAAGACAAAATAATTGGAAAGTTTTAGCTAAGAAATAATGGGAAAATGAACAGAAGACTACCATAGAAATAGCTTGTGTAGGCTTATATAAAAAATAGAGCAATTGAGACTTGAAGACAGCCTTGACAGTGATTAGAAAAGCAGAGACAGAAAATTAGAGGAAATGACAAAATGTTATGCAGAGATGCCACCCTCTTTCAAGTCATCATTTTCTATGCAGTTGTTCAGAAAGTCAGGAACAAGTTGGGAAAGGAGATGATGAAATGAGACTGCGCCACTGCCAAGGCAATCTTCCTTTAATGAAGAGCAAATGGTCTCTGGATTAATGTTTTCCTGCAGTGCTGGGGGGCACAAAGTATTATTGGCACTGTTCCGTTTCTTCATCTGTCAGAACATGGATGGCAGCAGCACAGGCACAGCGGTGTATGCTTGAGACCTATGCCTGAACATTACCAATGCTTCATGCACCTCCAGGCACTGTACTCTGCACCACTGCAGAGCAATTCAAGCTGGCAACAAGTGGGTAAGTGAATGATGTGCAGATTTTGCAGCCAAAATCTGACCATTGCATAGGTGCAGCTCAATGGAGCAGCTCATCTTGATATAGGCCATGCTATTTCTCTGCAATCCTCAGTTGAAACCATGTCTCAAGGCAGTTATCCAAAACTTAGAAGAAATGGGGACAACATTAAATTTATCATTTTATTTTTCCTGGACAAACTTGCAAGAAAGTAAGAGCTCACCTCTGGCATAAGGCCTCTAAGCTCCTTACTGGGACCTGTGGGTTTATTTTGCTCTGTCTCCACCTCTGGGACAAGATCTCTAAGCTTGCTACTGAGACCTGTGGGTTTAATTTGCTCTGTCATCACCACTCTTTTGGTGATTGCATCGCAATCTTTTAGCCAGCTAAATCCTTAAAAGAAACTGGGTAAGAGAAACAGAATCAAATAAGCAAAATATTGCTCTGCATTCTGCAGCCATTTTGCAGACATTTCACTGATTTCAGTACCAGAACTGGATAAGCATTATATGTAAGGGGGCTTGGCTGTAGTCCCATGTGACAATAAAGTTATAGTCCATAGCCCTGCTGCTTGGCACAGCTTAATCCAGCCTGTGATCTAAGTAGGATGCAAAGGTGACTTCCTTCTCTCTATAGGCATTACTTAACCAGGAAGAAATCATCTTCTGCTATGAAAGAAAACAGCTTCAGAGATTCCCTATTCTTTGCTTCCTAAGGTGCTGCTTGGCTTCATAGACAAATGCTCCAGGCGCCCCTGTTGCTGGGTACTCTTCACCAGTAAGAATGAAGTGGCCTGGAGCTGTAGCTCTGTCCTGTACCTACCACTTTATGCTCATTCAGGAAAGGTACACTAACTACATGAGTCCTGCTAGGAGTGGTATGTATGTGCATGCCAGAGGAGATACCAGAGGCTCCAACTGCAGCAGAAGCAAGCAGGTAAACTTCCACAAATGCTGTTCTGATGAAGCTGTTGCCAGGTATATCAGAGAAGATAAAAAACCCACCCTGCTCTCACCTCCCTTGTGCCCCTCACAGAAGCAATCTATAAACTGGAAGAACATGAAGGACAAGGCTTAGAAGAATGCAGTAGTGTTGGCACATTGTGAGCGATGACAAGCATCACAACCAACCTCCTCATAAGACACAGTTACAGCAGGAATCTTTTTTTTAGTCTGCTATTCCCTCTCGTCCCACTTGTCTGCAGCTTGTCCAGTCTTTGCTTAGATTTTTCCTTTGCTCCTTTGCTTAGATTTTTCCTATGAGCTGGTGCACGTGTGTTTACAAAAGGATTTTTCATCAATACATGCTGTTAATTCACAACTAAAGGAGCATTATACTCTTTTTAATAAATGATAATTTCATAAAAGACACATTAAAAACCATCAGCAATGCCCATGACTGTTTAAAATATATATATATATAACAGAAATACCCTTTTCTACAAAGTTAGGGAGGACCTCTGATAAAAGTTTCCAAACCTTTAGCTTGACAATATGCATATGTATCAGCATCTTACAGTATTTATTCATTCAGTATTAAAATGGATTGAAGATAGTTAATAATAATCACATCATTTGCTCCTCCCTCTTCTCTCCATTCTTTCAAATAACCCTTAAATTTTTAATATAAGATTTTTTCATTCTCTGTTTCTGTCCCAAGGTTAAAGCTTTTTATTTCCACCCAGTAGCTGAAAATGGAGTTTGGAAATAAATCAGGGTGCTTGCAAGGATTGCAGCAAGGTTGGATGAACAATTAAGATAATGCTGAGACTAGCCAGCTGAATAATCACTTAGATCATGATTGCTGTCTTGGAACATTGTATGAGGTATGGAATAAAATGAAAATGAAAAGGAATTCCCTTTGAATAGATGTTTGGCATGGCTGAGTGCTGCAGCAGCATATCTAAATGATAAAGGATGTTCAATAAGACAAAAGCAGTATTCTTTGCTAGAGAAGAGGAGGATTTAAATTGTTGCCTGGTTTTTCCCCTGCAGATTTATAGTTCAAATGCAAAGTGTTGCTTTCTTGACTGCTCAGTTATAGTTTGAAAGGGTCTGCTCCAAAAGAAAAAAAGAAACAGAAAGAAAAGGCACTTTTACCTTTGCTGTACTAGAGCGGAGAGGTAGAAACAGGTTGCAGAGAGGATATACTTGGGAATTCTGCACAAAAGGAACCAATCTCTGTGCTGATTCTCTCCACGGTAACAATTAAGGCTCAAGGCAGAAGGACTATGGGCTGTGGGTTGTGTTTGTTTGAGCAAGTGTTATCTGGACATACAGACTTCCTGAGGCAGGTATGATACTATTGCATCCCCAGGTTTGAATTTGTTAGTCCAGTAGATTTACATTTCCTGAGTAGTGGGACTCCAGACACGTTCCCTGCACCTTTCTCTCAGGGAGTGAGATCCTAACCTTTGTGTTTCACAGTTGCTGTGAGTCACTGAGGTGTCACTGTCCCCAATGCCTTGGGATCCTCAAGTGTTTATTACTGCGGCACCACTCCACAGTGCTCTCAATTACATGTGTAGATTTTGATTACTTGGAATAAGTTTTGATCTGTATTGTTTATTGAACTGGTCTTGATTTGTTGTTTGTTTTAAAATGGCTTGTTTTGGTTTGTTGGTTTGGTTTTTTTTTTTTTTTTTTTTTTTTTTTTTTTTTTTTTTTTTAATAAGAGATTGCTAACCAGATTCCAGGAGTAACTCTGTTAATACAGTAGGTTCAGAATTCTTGTAGTTTAAAGGTCTGCTATTTTGGACTAGAGTAAAATAAGGTGCATTATTTTGCTTCAGTATCCAGGAGAACCAAACCTGTCCTTTCACTAACTTTAATGAGGCCACAGTCTATTCCCAAAGCCCAAATGACATTTGTCTGAAACAGTTTAGACATCAAACGTACATCCCTTGCAATAGAGTTACCAACAAAAGTAACAGTTTCAAATGACCTTTGCCATGCCCTGTGTTTATCAGGGGTATTAATTAAACTTCCATGAAAAATCCACACAGATTACGTGAGAACCAGGAAAAACATCCCTCTGACATACCTGGCCAATTTTGGGTGTCATTTAACTGACAGTACAAGCTATCTGTGACTGTCATGTATTTCATTAGTCAATCTAAGAACTCAGTATTCTTGGCTTGATGCTTTAGGCAGAATTACAGACCTTTAGTTCAGCAGTATCAATTTTCCATTTCACACAGCATGACACAACCATCAGCTGCTCTGAAGGTGCTCGGCTGCTGCAGCTGCCAGATACTGTATTCCTTGTGGTCCTAAGCAAGAGTAAAAGAAAATCACTTATACCAAATGGTCTATCTATCGAGCCAAGATTGATTTTTCAGCAGTTTCATAAGTATAACCTTTAGCACTTGTCTATAACCTTGTGATTTTGGATAACAGAAGTAATCCTTATGTTCCTGAAGATATGCAATCCTTTGGACTGAGAGAGGTGTATTCTTCTATTCTACAAAGCAGTAACTTTACTATAAGCTCAATATTCTAGCTGTACTATTTCAGTAGCACTGAAGGAGGAGAAAACAGTGGCAACTATTCTGGGGTCCTCATGGCCGTGGTCAGAATACATTAAAATGCACTTTTCTGTCCTCTGGAAGAGGCCTGACTTGGAAATACCGAAGTGAAGAAAGCCAAATTGAGTAAAATTTGTCTCTGGAGGCAGTAAAACCTATGCAACAGAATATGAGCTCCTTCATGCCTTCTGCTGAGGAGCTTTCCTTTCCTAGATGGACCAGTGATGGTCACTATAGCCATGAAAGATTTTATTTGCTGAAGCTGCACCCTGCAAGTCTCACAAACAAGGTTGCTTTGTCATGCTGTGTGTGTCCCCAAATCACATTGGTATAGAAGGTTTGCATTTGCACATTTGTCTACAAAGTTTGGGAATTTAAGGTGCAGTGCACATCTGCCATTGCTGCACCTCAAATGAACCTGCCTTTCGGAGCACCTTTCTCATGTCCCATGGCAGTCTTGACCCACTGGACTTTACAAAGCAACTTCTGGAAGAGGGAAGGATGATTCTGTATAAACTTCACTGATACCTCTGTTTAATTCTGCATTCCCAATAAAGTTTTAATTCACAACAGACAGGAGCAGATAGTAAGCTGAACACTTAATCTAACTCATTAATCCAGTGGTTTACACTTTTATTTGAAAAGGAGTGTCAAAGCACACTAAAATTGTCTATAAAGAAAACAGAGGGTGAAAACAAAACCTTAGAGAGACAGATAAGCTACTCTAAGATAGGAAGAAATGCAAATCTCCTGCAAACACATTGGAAAGGAAAACATAGTGGAGAATTTAAATGATGAACTGAACCTAATTTCTTTTGTTATCACTCTCAGTAAGGAGAGAGGAGGGTTTATTTTGCTCTCCCTTCATGTATTTACGGAATGCTCTTTGTGGCAATTTAAAGATACTTGTATGTTCTTCTGAGAAGTCTGAATCATTGACCCGTTTACAATTATCCAGTTTATGAGAGAAAAGATTGAATCAGACCTCCACAGAAGGGAGGCACAAATGGAGATTTCTCCTAAAATCATACCTTGTTGAAGGCTGTTGAGATGAAATTATGATTGAACCATAGCAAGGAGGGGTGGGTATGTATAGGGACTGCTATTCCCCATAAACACAATTATAACTCGCTGTATTTTATTTTGATCACAACTATAATACAAATGTTCTCCTGGATGACAGCTTGGATCCAATAAGAAGATAATTTGGGGTAGGTGCTAATACCTTGTCATAGTTATATAGATTCTTTTTGAAAAAGACATCTGGTTTAAGTGCTCAATGCCAACTGAATCCTTATAACCAGAGGCAATAATTGCTTGCTGCTGCTGGATATCCATGAATAATTGAAGGACTTGCCTTTCTCTATCCTTACTCTGGCTCCCAGGATTGAAGGTACTGAGGCCTTGCATTTATTAAATAGATCTAATCTTGGCTTTATTTAATTTCCATTTTTATTGCATTTCTATTCTCTGTTCTCATTCATGTTAACATTCTTCCCCTACTGTTACACACAGAGCTGTGTGTGTAACAGCGCTAAACAAAAAAGAAGTTGCCTGAAAGCACATCCTGCATGTCTTTAAAAAACACAACTTGGTGAGTTTTCAGAGGAAGAGGAACCTATGGCTGAAATAGAAGAGCCCTTCATAGGACAAACAGGCATTTAGAGCGAATCTTAACAGTCAGTAGGGTTTATTTTCCTTCCGATAGAAGAAAGTCCTTCTAAGAAGTGTTTGTGTTGCATTCACAGATTTTTTTTTTAAGTCAAGAAAATGCAATTATGATGATAAGTTAAGCTTCCTTTGCAGCCTTAGAATGTGCTCCAGGCTAGCAAACTGATGTTTGCCCTATGTTTACTGAATCAAATGGTCGCAGAAGTATGTTTATTCTTGGGAGCTTTACTTACTGAAAACCCTGCATGCAAATTATGAAAGAACATTTTACCTTATCAGGTGAGCAACACAGTTATTTTCCTATGCAAGAGAAAGGAAAGAGCCTGAAGATAATCTTATTTACACACACATATATATGCAAAATACAAGAGTGTTATCTTTTATACTCATTTAGGCTCAGACAAGGGCTGCTAACAGTTAGTCTTCATGGCAGGGGTAGTCCAGCTATGAAACCCAACAGTGGAATGAATTTCATCCTCTTCTAAGCACACAGTACTAACAAACGACTGCTTACCTGGGGTTTGCTCTTGTTTGTGTTTAAACTCAGAGTAAGAAGGATCGAGAAGAATAATATTAGATGTCTTATATTCTTTAAAAATGTGCAAGATGTTACGTACTTCAGCTGCTGACCACTGCTAACTGCAATTTAATAGGTTAAATTAATGCAGCATGCAAAATTTATATGTCCTTACAGTTCTGTAAGAATATGTTATTTATGATTTAAAGAATTGTAATGTTTGATAGCCATTCAGAGTGAAGGATTAATTATTTGAGACTAGAAAATAGCTGATATGCCAACACACTTGTTCACTCTTTTTGAGCAGTGATTTAGGACAAGTTTTCATTTTGAAAACTGAGTGTATTTTGCAAGTACTCAGCAGCCCCATACAAACACAGGAACAAAACCTCTAACGTATAAATGGATTAAGACTGAAAAAACAGGTTTCTATGTCCAACTGATCCCCTTTGCATCTTATACGTTATCAGTTTCACATGTAAGAACCATGCACAATTCCTACAGAGGGATGAAATAAATATTTGGGATTTTTCCCTCTGTTCATGTGCAATTTGCAGGCAAAAATAGAAGTTACTTCACTGGCTCTGGATGTTGCAATAAGCTGACAGTGGCTATTTGTTTAAATACTCGATAGAATAACTTCTAAAGGTGATATTCAAAAGGACCTCTGCTCAAAACTGTGTGAAATGTCATGGTTGGGACATTGATTTGGAGCACTTGGTTCTAATCTCTGCTCCTGACTGGGCAGTTAACGAATGTCAACATATCAGATGAGTTTTGTGGCATGTGGCTAGAGGGCTAACACTTGCCTCTCTCTCATTTTTGTGTAGGGATGGGAGTCATTTATACACCTGACCGCATGCAGGAGAGGAATACCAGACAGTGAAGTGGTATAGGCACAGAAACAGCTACTTGTGGAATAACAGAAAAATTAAAGTGTTCCTATCCCTGATCAGAGAAAGGCAGAACAGCATGAAAAAGAAATAAACTAGCTTGCATTCACCAAATTTATCACAGAAAAAGAGCATGCACACAGAGGTTTATCACAAAACCAGCTGCTATACTACATGGCAGCAAGCTACCTCCCAGTAACTACTTATATCTCAAAGCACTTCTTACTTTCCTGGATAGGATTTAAGCCACAGCCTCTCCTTAAGATCTTTAGAGGTTATCTCAGATCGCTCTGTGTTCAATGTGATTGAGGTCTTTGTCATGCATACTGGTCCTTGCAATACAATGCTCTGGCTTTTCACAGGGGAGCCTGTGTCCCTTTTACAGAGGTGAGCTCATGAAGCAGGGCCTTCATGAGCAGCTGGCAGTGCCTTCCCCCCCTCTGAAATGGTGAATGGAAACTCTGAAAGTGTGATCTGTCCCACCAAAATCAAGCAGCCTATTATCATTCTGCACACCATGCCCACACAAAGACATTCTGCCTCCTGCTTTTAAACTGCGGATTGTCAATACATCACATTAACGAAGCAGAAAACACTATTTTCGATGGAGCTTGTTTCGATGTGGGCTGCTGCCTTGCCTTGCAGATCTGAAGCCTATTGATAAGAGCAGTCTGTCCTTGGGCTTAAAACTGAAAACATGCCATTTTTGTTAATGCTGTTAATCTCATTAGATATCTGCCCAGAAGTTTTTCTACAGCAAAATGAGTCAGTGAGTAAAATGGATATGGACTTTTTGTTAACTTTTCCCCCAGCTTTGGAGCATTTGCATCTCCCAAAATGAAAGAGCTTACACTCTGTAAAACCCTGTAAACCAGCATATCTCACAACGTGAGGCAATTCCAGCTGATTCAATAACATGAAGGCTACTTTCAATTTGTTCAAATGGTGCACAGACAGCTTTCTATAGGAGAATAGCTTGACAATTTAGGTTATTTCAATGGACTGTTCACATTCAACTAAGTTGTCACCATCTGCTTCACCTTACAATTATAAATGCAAGCAAATATGCAGTTTCAGACAGGGTACATTTCCTGCCTAAGGCAAGCCATACATTTGCTTTCTCGTGAGGAATACAGACCTAAACTGGGAAAATTTTCCTTTTCTGATACTACAAATTCTTTGAGTAAACCACAGTAGTTTTTAGATTTTAATGTGGTGTTTGCGATGAGCACTAGATAGAGTATGAAATGTATAAATGATGTTTGAGAGCACCATTCTCTTTTCACATTCTCCCCACCACTCCTGACTCTCTCGACTGGTCTGCCCTAGAGCTCACAAGATGGATTAATGAATGAATTAGGCATTTTGACACTTATGTGAATTAGACAAGTACTACAAACCCTAAATTAGAGAGGGATAAGTGGAAGGGCTGAATTTCCATGGCTAAGTTTTAAGAGTCTGTATCATAAAATCCACTGTTGAGGAAAACAACTGTAATACAAAATGCCCCAAAGGGGATACTGTGAAATGTTCTCCTGGCCTCTTCCAATGTTACAAAATAAAAAAATGAAAAAGGAAAATTAATAATATCTCACCATGCTGAGAATAAAAATAATGCTCATTCTGTTTCTGGGGTTATGGTTGTTTGAAGAATTAGCATCAAAGCACCAGTGCATGTAGATCTCAGCCCTTTTGTACCAAGGAAGCTGTTGTATGGCAGAATCAGCATCTGTGTGCATTGAAACACTTTCTTCTCTAAAGCAGCTCCACTTTCAGGCCCTTTTAAAAACTCAAAATGAGTTGCCATGAGGAAGCCCAAGAGGATTTTCCTGTTTGTATCTTTTTCTTTCTGTTTCACTGCCAATGTATATAGTATTAACCTCTATCTCACATTGCTTGCAGAAGGCAGCCTTGCAAAATGATACCTACGGGTCATACAGCAGTCACACTTACTGAACTGTCAATATTCAACTGTTAATCAGTTGCTGATGGTGTGATTTCCACCAACAATATTGCAGCAACAGAAATTCTCCTCTTTAAACATTCTTGGCAACTTCATTTTCTTGGCATAGTAAGACCAGAGCAATAAAGTCTGCTATTACCTCTGTCTTTATTCCTTCACACAAAGATTTCCTTTGAGACAATGAGCTGATGGGTAGTAGGAGACAATGTCTCATCTGTAGGATTTTACTTTGAATTCAGACAGGGATGCTGGTAACCAAAAATCTATTATTTTCCATCAGTAGATTTTAGTTTGATTGCAGTGCAAAGATATTTGTAGGTTATAGATAAGAAAGGATTGGAAAGGCCCTTTCTCTGTTTGACTTTAGCCTATTTCTAGAGTGCAATAATTAGCAAGCATAATAGGCATCAACAGAATAGTTGCTACATTTGGTGACAGGAACTGGAGCAACATTCTGTGGCAGAGTTTTCACTATGACAACATTTTTATGGGAAAAAAAAAAAAGACTGCATTTTAATTCATGTAACCTTTTCTATAGCTCTCTTTACATCTGTGAGAGCCTGATTTGAAACTAGAGGATAGTGGACTCCACTGTCCATTTTTTCAAAGATTGGTATGAGAAGCTGAGATGAGGTCCCGCCAATCCATTGTCTCAGAGATGGGTGGGAGGAGTTAAGACTCCAATGTCCATTGCCTGAGAGGTGGGTGGGAAGAGGTGAGATTAGACTCTTCCATACTTTATTTTGAGGATTGGTGTGAGGAATTGCTGTCCATTATCCCACGAACTGCTGCAGCAGTTGCAGAGCTGGCTGCAAGACCACCACAGAGGTACTCCCTCTAGCCCATTATAAAAGAGAGAAAAAGTGCACCTTCAAGGGGGCAACTCCAGAAGGACACCTCCACATGGACACCCTCCACAAGGACCCACTGACCTCTGATGACTACTATGGACTCTAGGGGAACACTCTGCTCTGATGCTAACTATGGAGGAGGGGTCCCACCACCTTTGACAATGGATCCCCAGAATACCACTGGATCCATGGTGGTGACTAGCTCTCTCTCTCTGCACCTCAAATTCTTACTCCATTTCTATCCTTTTTCTGATCTGTTCTATCGCTTTCCCCTTTTTTACAATAATTTCCCTTTTTATAATAATTGTCATTTTGTAATAAACCAATGGATCAGTTGCAGTACTTGACCTCATTTTTGTCTTAATTTCACTCTTTCAATCACAAAAAAAATGGGTTTGACACTGGCGTTTTCTCCAGTTGGACCCTGACAACATTTTTGCTTGGGAACTGGGGAAATGAGACTTGTTTAGACCTGTTTGAAAACAGAAGCAGAGTTATGGGTTTCTTCTTTTGGATTGTAAAGCAAACCGTCCCACATTACCCCACAGGGCATTCCACTTCTCGTGAAATTAGAAACATCTCTGCATAGTCCTACCTGCAGATTCACAGAGCAAACAAGCACCAGGAATTTAAATAAATAAAAAAAAATAAATAAATTCCATAGTTCTCCCAAGTTTATCAGAGAAGATGACTAAAATATCTAAGGACACTTCAGACCCCTCCAGCAGGACATAAATATATTTACACTAATAATAAGCATTATCACAGGCTTCTGTGATAGAGCTCGCAGGATGGATTAACTAATGAACCAGGGATTTTGTCAGTTATGTGAACTAGACAAGTACTGTAGTACCCTAAATTAGACAGGGATAACTGAAAGGGCTAAATTTCCATGGGTAAGTTATTGAGAGTCTGTTTCATTGCCAGGGCTTAATTTGCAGAGAAACTGGGTATACACACAGAGCTGCTGAAGATATTTAGGTGCTGCAAGAGGGTGAGGTTTCTGTTTGCTGTTCAGCCCACAGCTGGACAGTTATATCCAGGGTACAGACCATTTGTTCAACATTGAACGAGCTGCCATGCCCTAAACAAAGCAAGAAACATCTCTCTTCCTATGTCTTTAAACCAATAAAATATACTTACACAAAACAGAATGGACAAAGCTTACCCTGGGCTCTAAATTTAAAAGAGGTATGCATTATTTAAGCATATTATAGTATCTGGAATATGTGTAAATAGATGTAGGTGGAAAGGAAGTTATGAACATATTTTTGTGACCATTAGAAACACATTATCTGGGTGACAACTGATATTTTCCTACTAAAACCAGCACAAAATTTTCTTGGGTGAATAAAATTAAACCTTGTTTGTTGTTGGATGTACTATCTGATGTCCCCCAGGACAGGTGCTCATGGAGTCTGTGGAAAGAATTTTGTCTTTTGCTTATGGAACTTCAGAGACCTATTGCAAAGAAAGAGGAAGAAGGAAGTGTTTGTAACAGCCAACCAACCTTGCTAAAATAGAGATCAGATTCAAGCATCTGATTTCAGTCCTGAGCAAAAAGTTAACATGACAACCAGGTAGGACTCGATTCACTTTCCTAACCATGCACAGAAGCCGAATATTCTCTCCTACTGAGTACCATAAAACATGAATTGAGTACCACGAGTACCACAGTACCATGAAACATCTATAGCACAAGTTTCAGGTACAGTTGACTTTTATACAAGAAATGCATTTGGTTTATTGGATCCACTAATAATGAGCTAATATATTTTACTTAATAAACCTCTTACACAATTTTGATTACTATCTTAAGCTTCATTACAGATTCCCTTTAAAGGCTTAATTTTCTTTCCAACTGAGAAAGTCAGTTAGTATTTAAATCTAGATATACCCCTATGGTACTGCTATTCTCGGAAGATATTCCAAACCCAGAGTTAAGCAGAAGTGGGCCATGTAGGAGCTGACTGTATTCTCCATCTTAAACAGAGGAGGATCAAGTCTTGGTAACTGTGGCAGCTCCTTTTTAGAGGAGATCACATGCTGGAGACATTCCAGTTGTCACAATCGTCAAGATACAAAATCTGTGCATGAATAGGTGTGTTCACCACTGTGTCCTGAGCAGTCTAATTTTGCGTTCACTCCTTCACTTTCAATCTCTCGTTCATATAAACATTTTTCTGTAGTTTCCACTACAAACTGTTGCATAAGTTAAAATCTTTGAGACACCAACCGAATTTTTATCGATGGAGGGGCTAAAGCAATCTCAGTGATTGAGTCCACGTGAGCACAGCTTCAGCACACCTAACCGTAAGTGCCTGGTATTGTCCATGCTATAATCCTCCCAATACTAGTGCTAAAACTGTATTAATCCAGAGGAGCTGGCACTCTCAATTATATAAACTCTTGGCAGGGAATTCTAAGGAGATGAACTTGAGTTTCACCTCTTAAGAAGGAAAGAGCTGCAGGGAGGCTTAGATAGCAGAACTTTATCTCAGGCTCTGCCAGTGCATGCTCCACCAGTGCATGCTCCTACGAGCAGATTCCTGCTTTAAACAAATAATAGGAGGATTTGAAGCTCAGTTTCTCATCCTCTGGGTGGAAGCTATATACACCAGGTTGCAAGTAAAAGAGAAAGAAAATACACAGCACATTTCCTCTTCCTTTCCCTGGTGTTCAGTATGAAATATCACCTGGCTTTCTGTTCTATAAGTATTCATTAGATCAGTTTACAGGCATTGTGTGGAAGGGAAAATTTCATTTCTGAATCCTGCTGCAGATGAAACACCATGCTGCTCATCAAGGAAGAGTCTTACATGTTGGCTCAGTGGGCAGCTACGGAGGGATCCTAGTTGGTGGACAAGTAGGCGTCTGCAGGCTTAGCCATTGGAGAATCTATATTTTGGATTTAGCCATTTAAAAATATCAGTTGAGCTTTGTGCATTCCACAGTTATAAGAAAATCCAGTGGTCTCAAACACAGAGAGTACTGCTGTTGTACTACAGCTTCCTGTGCATGCATATGTCAAAAGGAGTCAATAGGGGTTTCTCTCAGAATGGGAATCTGTGTGCTGCTGAATGCTGATAAGGTGGTTCCCCACACACTAACAGAAGCCTCCCTGGTATTTCTAGACTCGTTTAACATGATTATGTCAAGTGACTTGGAGTCTTGTCCAATGAGATGCATTTCTGAAATATTTCACATATCATGTTTTCATAAATACTATAATGTATACTGCAGTATCAACAGATAACAGTATAACAGATGCCTTAGGAAGGTGAATGTAGGGGGCTGTAGAAGTCTGGACTGCACATATCCTGATAGAAAGGGATCAAAGAGGTTACTTGCTGATGCCTTTTTAGTAATTTTATGCTGGCTGGTTTCGCCTTAGTTCTGGTGAAGCACATCACAGAAACTCTTCTCCTAACTAGCTCTCCTGATTACCTTTCTGATTATTCTTTGCAACTTGATCTTGAAAAGACAATTTTCATATTGTGATCCAAACAGTCCCACTGGCATGTTTATGAAGATTTAGGTCTTTCCAGAAGCTTATATGAGTGAATAGAAATTTCCAAGCCTGAATTAAAGATTTTCAGTCACAAGAGGGGAAGTCAGTAGGTGACAAGAAATCAACTTCCTCCCCTCCTTGAAATTTTCTTTTCCTAACCTTAAAACCAATGTGAACAGAAATTCAGATAGATTTTTGCTCACACAGATCTGTGAATGAGGATTGATAACTTCCAAAAGAATTCACAGACACATTCCTTGGGTACTTAAATGTATTACTATAGCCATACATATGTTAGGAAAAGAAGTAAAGAAGGAAACTTGAAGACTTTTGGTTACATCATTTTCATCTGCTACAACTTGGCGTAAAGACTTTTCATTTATTTTTTGCCCTATACAGAGCCGCACTTCCCAAGTGTTAATAATTCTTTTTAAGTTAAGAATTCCATGACTTGGTCTGGTTGGTGGTGACTTTGCAGTATTTCAGATTTCAAATCACTTGTCTTCTCCTTCACAATTTACAGATGTGACTACTTTTTAAAGTACTGGGAATAAAGTATATTTTCAACAATTTAACCTACCTTGACTACGCCGGTTTAAAGAGTGCTGTGCTTTACTCCAAATATTGCCCTGCACAGTCACTAAACTGTAACTCTAAAGTGACTCTTAAATCAAAATCCAATCCTATTCACTTCGGGGAAAAAGGTAAATTTTTAGCATGAAGATGAGTTATGTACTACATACAACTCTGTTATGGGTAAGTAAAAAAACCCCCTAAATTTTAAAGGGGAAATGGCTTATATTTTTTTGCCCTCACATGAAAGGACTGAGCATGTATGTTTTTGTGGTAGGACTCAGGCTGTCTGAAGCTCAGAGCTTAATGAATCACAACTAGCCAAGGAAAAGTCCCAGCTATTACCAAAACCCAGCTGAAACTTTAAGGCTTGGTCTCTTTCTCATTCTTCTTGTGAATATTCTTTATGCCTCTCCTATGTAATGGTCAGCCCTTAACCTGACTTCACTCTTGGTTTATTAATTTACAAAATGAACCTTTTTTGAAGAGAAACTTGTACATAAAACTGGTAGGTCCAACTCTGTCACCTTTAGTTAGAAGTCATTTTATCTCTATATATGCACACACAAGCCACAGACACATCTGTGAGAGACAATAAAATTAGACTTCTAAATTTATGAAGTCAGATTGTAAAAAATGCATACATAGTGTCAATGAACAGTAATTGCAGTATGTAACTACACACACAAACACAATTAGACACAGAGACTTGAATGTGTAAATATTCTACTTGCTTATTCAGGAAGAGCTGCTCTAAATGAACGTCAAATAACAGCATATTTGTTTTGCAAGTGCAATTATGCTGAGTTTTGCCTCTGGCTTATAAATAACCAGGCTTTGTTCAATGTTACAACTGCATTCATATCTATACTCTTCATCTAATGCTGAATATATGATTGACTGATACACTTTAAAACACCAATTTATGAACCTGTAACCTTAGCTTTTTCATTTTCATCCCTCTGTTTGCGCTTCTTACTGTCATGTGGGAAAACTTGACATCCCATGTACTAGAGGACACATTAATTCTGTTCTGTTTCAGGTGTTTCTGTAGAGCCCCAGGGGATAGCAAACTCTGTTCTGCATAGTGTAGCAAATGCATCATTTTACTGGATCCAAAAGTCCTCTGTACCTACAGAAGCAAGGCCAAAGGGTCAGGATTTGAAGAACTCTATGTCAGTACCTGCAATGTGCATATAAGGCTTTATTACGGCAGTTGAGAAAAAAAGTAAGTCTAATTGTGTTTAATCTTCTTTAATTTCACTGTGTTAATCATTCAAAGCCACTGAGCTACTGTCATGTTTCAAATCCAAATGAACTACTGTCATAACCCCATCATTGCAGGCATCTTGCCACCATGTAGAAAATACCAACAATCACATATCAAATCCAGTTACAGAGAAGGAAGAAGAAAAATCCTGCATGTTGTCCACATGAATATTAAATCAGGAAAATTAAATTAGGAGGAGTTTAAAAGGACATTCCCAGAAATGGTATCCTCAACAAACCATTGGTACCTTATTCCTTTTGCACATATAATGCAATAAATTTGGGGAAATCTTTCCATCCCACACCATGATAATCTAGAAAGGTCAAAACTCTAATTCAGACTGCACTCAGGCCCAATGTAAATCCAGCTGGGGGGGTGTAAGATGACTTTAAAAGAAAAACTGGCTGAACTCAGCTCTCTTGTCATTGCTGAAAAAACAGCATTTTGCTGCTTTCACTCACTTGCTTTAAATTGGAAGCCAGGGAAGAATAAAGAGGTCTATAAAGGGGGCCAGATACAATGGCAAATGCAGTTTAACAAACTGAGAATGTTACAGAGGTAGCATCTTTCCTTTGCTCCCTCCTACCTCCCAGAATGCTTAAAAGAGTGGCTGGATGTTCACTGACCTTGAGAAGCTGTGTCCTGGATGCCACCCGGAAAAAAAAGGCAATTTTGCCAAGTTCAAAGGTAACTTGGGGTGCTGGGTAAGGCTCATCCTACAGATGTGCCGGTTTGGGTTTTCACTGTGGGCTTCTATTTCTAGAAATTAATCATTCTTGTACATTTTTTAATTCTTTTAGTAGTGACAAGCCCGAGCTGTGGAGTCAGAATTGTGAATAAGACCTGAAATTCATCTCATATTCATTTAAAGTAGGACTTGTACTATTACATTCGGAGTTATCACATAGGTGTGAAATTACCAAAAGAAAAATCAGAACCGAGTGCTTTCTGGGTTTATCTCAACAGATTAAACATACACAGCCAGCAACCTTGATTCACTGTGCTTCCCATTTCCACCTGATGATTCTCCTGGTCTAATCCTTTTTAAAGACAAGAACAATCCACTTTTATTTCTCCTTACAAAACACTGAGCACACTTAAAATCACAGTGGCAAATCACGTCAGTAGAGGAAATCTCACCTCTCTTCTTGTGAATACCTTTTTACCTACATTGTCACAGAGCAGGAGCATAACTTGCTTTGGAACTGTATTTTCCCCTCCCTCTACTTTCAATAAGAATTAATCAGAGTCCATTTTGGGGAAGCAGTAACATGGCATTTTGCACTTCAATGTGATAGGTACAAGGAACACCCATATGAAAAGATTAGGCATCTGTCTTTACTCCTTCAGAGAGATGGAAATGATCATTTCTTGTATACAGCAACTTGATGGGACTGAATTGTGCAGTGAAGCAACATAATGTGAAATGCAAGCATCTTTCTGCATTGTTCTTTGAAGGAGAGAATCCTTGTGTCTTTGTCTTTACTTTGACAATGGGCACTATGAGCACTGTCACTGCAGAGGGAGCATTTTGTCAGATTCAGTTCTGCAGGAAAACAGAGCATGTATAAGAAACATGGAGATGTGTTCTACAAAGCCCAGAGGAGCAGTTGCACAGGAACTGACATCCAAAGACATGTTGAAGTTGTGCGGTGCTACAACCAATTGCCGTCTCAGAGTCTGCTGTACAGCTATAGAGAAAATGTGGGTTGGAAAGACAGTCTGCAGCCTTCCTGGCTTTGCCAAAGGTCAGTCAGAGTAATGAGAGTAGAAAATGCAGACTCAGAATAGACCTGTTCAACTGCTGACTATACTCTTCCCAGAGTGGTTTTCACCCAGTTTCCTTACCTTCTATGGCTGTTTGAAGGGCAAAGTGAAAAAAAACCAAACAAGCACCTTTCCAAGTAGAAACATTTAGAGAGCCCCAACACACTGCATAGGGAAACTGATATTTAAAAAATTGATCAGGGAAATCTGACAGCTTTAATCACACGTCATACAGTCTAGTACAGACTGAAGACAAACTCTGAAACAGCATGAGATTGAGATGTATTAGGGAAGCAACCAAAGGAGCAAATGCCCCATGGGAGGCTACTATGGCAACGTGCTCTTCTGGGTTTCTGAGCCCTGCAGCACTTGTGTCCCTTGGGAGCCCCCACCACGGTGGTTGCAGCAATTAGATCTGATCTGGAAATCAGCAAGGAGCAGCACACGCAGTGTCAAGTCCAGTGATTCAGCCTGCAGGGCGCTGAGTAAAAGACTGACAAATGGCAGCAGAGAAGCAGCTCTCTAGAACCTGTTGTCATTCAGGTTTTATCTGAAACCCATTGATCTCAACTGCAGCTTTTCAGGGCTAGTTTTTAACTTTAGAACAACCATAATAACAGTGTTGGAGCTGGGGAGGACCCTGATAATAAGACTCATTTCATCTCAGTTGTCCCCACTTGTAGCCATCTACTTCTTTGCTAATCAAGTAAACTCACATGACAGCCAGTGGAGAGTAATGAGAGCACAACTGGAGCACAACTTATCTGTGTTTATATATTCACACCAAGAACAAATGAACCATGTGCAATAAGCAGCTTTTTCTTTCCTCTGACTGGTAAAGAAATACAGACAATTAGTTCAGATATTGACAATAATAGCTATATCAGCATTACATGATAAAAATTCTAACCCAAGCACTTTATTTTCATACTTTTTCATCTGCAGATCACTTTCTCCTCCCTTCCCAAATTGCTCTATGAGATTGTTTTTCCTACTAAGTATTTACATGCTATACAGGAATACGCTACTTGATTCCTCCATCATACATCATTTCCTATCCCTGCTGCTTCTAGTCTCTGCTTCCACACTCACTTGCACTCTCCTCTCCCTCTCAGTGTTATTCTGGTTGCTGCCTTCTCTGCAACAGTTTGTTCTGAAGCACTTCAATTGTGGAAATAAAATAGGAGGTTTATTTCAAACAGCAAAACTCAAAATACATTTAAGGATTTTATATCATCTAGAAATATCCCACACTATGGTCACTGCTGTGCTTACTTTATGTTTCATAAACCAGAATGAAGCTGCTGTGGCTGGTGTCTTTTGATTGTAGATAAAGATAACAACTGATGCATAAGATTAATGTATATTCATGAGTAGAATTATAGCTGTGCATGAAAGCACCACATTAGTGCTTGGTAATCAAGATCTACTTTACTTTTTTAATTTTAAAGTTAGCACAGTCATTAATCAGAGATAATGACACCACTGCCATCTGAAATGTTCATCAGGAGTTCTGTAGGAGGAAGAAGAAGAAGTGCAGTTTTTTCTTTACAGAGACAGGCGGTACTAACTAAAGCTGGGCCAGCAACAGTGTGATTTGGCTTTGCAAAGCTCATTTGCAGAGTTTGGGCATGGAAATCATAGCTGTAGAGAAGTAATATTTTATATCTGAATGCTCTCTGGTTCTTTTGAGATGAAAGACAGAAAGAAAGTAAGACTCAGCCTTTTTGTTCTGTCCTTGCTCCAGATATTGTGTGAAATGTAAGGAGATCATTTGTATTGTGGCAGATCAAGGTTATGAAGGCAGATGGGGGGTGATACTTCTTGTACACAGTAAGATGTCCAATAACACTGACTTTAGGATGATGCCAGGCGTATTTACAAAGACACAAGCCTTCCTCTTCCTGAATCATGTGGTGCTGGGGGAAAGGGAGGAGGCGGGGAAGTCCAGAGGTTGTTCAAGAAAAGAGGACAGTAGCAAAACTCTTTTCCATTCTTGGTTCCCAAAAGCTACAAAATAGTGTGATTTATTCAAGCACCTCAAGACTTCATCAATAATTTGCCTGTTATTCATAAGCAAAGGTGAAAGTTTTCTGACTATTATACAAAGATTGCAGAATAACTTAATTATTGAGTCCTAGAGCCAGGTACAAAAGTTCACTTGTTTCTGGGATCACAAGAAGGTTCTGGTTCTTTGCTGAGTTCCATTTTAAAATCCTGTTTTCCCAGGAATCCCAGAAATGTGTTCATTTTAATTGGAAAAGAAATAGCACATGAAGACTAATTTTCAGACCTGCTGAGCACCACCTGACTGTCATTAATTAAGCGGGAATAACTGGTACACAGCAGTAACAAAAATCAGACTTGTCCAGTGTTAACCACTACCTCCTATCTTCATATTCAAGGCAAGCATTGCATGCTAAATAGTTTTATAGACTCCTGAGTTCATTTCAGGTGCTGTGAGATAATACTGGAGTAGCACTCAGAGTACAGGTCTGCCAGAATTGTAGCATTTACATTTTACAGGTCAGTCATACCAATATCATAGCATTTTGTTCTTTCAAAGGGGTTTTCCTATGTTGTAAAGGTGTTTGCCTATGTATTTAAACTACATAACTTGATTTACAAAATGATCCAAGGCTGTTGTATTTTTATTTTAAGCTTTTTAACTTGAGGATGCAATAATTTTCCATTTTTGTGTGTAGAGGATTCTGGAAATGGGAATGCGTAATCATAATAGATGAAAACAGTAAACTTTTTTAATATTGCCTGTTACACCTGGAAATCTGAAATTGGCAACATTGAGATGGGATATACTGTTTTCAAAGAGCTCCCTTCGAAATCCTGCCTCTTACACTGGAATAGTTTTGTCCCCCTAAAACCGCCAGACACAGAGTTATTCATGAGAGGTGGCAGTGCTGAAGAATGCTGTTATGGCTTCACTGGCATAGCTCCGAGGCCCTGCAAAATTCAGCTTCACATCCTGGCAGAGACGCCTCCATTCTTTAGCCTTCTGGAGCAGTAAAGTAAGTTCTGTGCAATTTACTGGGAACAGATAGCTCAGGAAGAATCCTAATCCCAAGACGCTCTCAACAGTCTGTGAATGGTAACAATCTTCTGGTACTCCTGATCAGCTCTGTTTGAGCATCTAGCAACAAAATTCCTTTGCGAGAGCTGTATTCCAGCTGCAGCACCTGATTTCACTTGCCATCCTGTCATTCTTCCTTTACTAGCAATTCAGACTCCAATAAAATTCCAATAAAAGCCATAGCATGAAGTTTCTGCTAAAATGTAACATTTCGCTTAGGTTTCCTTTCAGATTTCTCAGCCCCCGATCTCAGCTCTTTTGTTCTGATCATTAATAAGGAAGTGCAGGGTAATCCATCACCTTGGAAATCAATGGCTACATCCACTACAAGCTCAAGGTCTGTTCATGGGCACAGCATGCTCCGTGATCTGCCCAATGCCCATCCAGATGGGCATCTGGAAAACAGCCTGCACTTGACCTGCTCTGATAGCAAAAGCAAGCGCCTGCCCTGTCTGCCAGGGGCACAGACCACACTGCCATCCACACAGGGTTTGATACTAGAGGGGCTCTGGTGTGAAGGGTTCCTGGATCTCAAACATCAGTTTGGACTTCAGAGCACTTCTGAGTCCATGTTTTTAAGCAGATTTTCAGGGTGTGCTTATGTGGAGGGCTGACAGAAGAGTTCACCATCCTATTGCAGCACGGACTAAGAGGCATCTGTGTATCAACCATTTGCCATATGGTAGTAATGGAGCTAGGCCAGGTTCTTCTGCCAATGCCAACAAAGAGATCTCTACACAGAAAGACTTTAGCAGAAGGCAATGGAGCATTGCAGTAATTGCAAAGCCCTGCACACCCAAGGCCTGCACAGAACCCACGCTGACTCAAAAGTGGCTAATGCTAACTGGGAAATGAACACAGACAATGCATCACATCACTGGCAAATCAGTGATGGGTTACAAGGGAGGTGGGATAATCCCTCTTCTGCATACCTCACTGCACTGTTTTTTAGATCAGTATCTTCTCTATCACGTATATGAGAACTCTTGGAGCTCTCAAGACAGTCATGGATACAAATGTACTATTTTGCAAAGAATGTGCAATTAAAACATAATCTGGAATCACTGTTTGAAACAGAACAATCCATACAAATGCTTAATGTGAAGCTCAAATTCCTACAGACCTAATATCGAGGTCTGAAAGACTGTGAGTACTTGAGTAATGAGTGACAGAGAAAGATATTTTGAACAGCAGGTGATACCAACAATTCTCTAGGCATCCACCTTTCGGAGTCTTAGGTAGGGCCTCAGCTTTGTTAGTCTGTAGCCACTGAGGTGGTGATGAGTTCTGCAAGAAGATATGAGAAACAGCCCTGACCTTAACTGCAGAGCAATAAACACATCAACATGCCACTTATAAGCAGAATTACTGCAGTCTCAGTGCCTGAAAATGAATGATAGGGGGAGGTGACACATACAAAGTATTCCCTGAAAGCAGTGTAGGCTTCTGGCAGTATCCACCTAGTTACACTGGAAGTTCATATGTATGAGAATTAGAGTCCTTTAGCTGGGAGGGGGACAGAAAAAGGATTTTCGTGAATTGTGACAGCACCCTGGGGGAGTGAAAATACACCATTTATTTGTTTTCCAAGAATAAACCCTCCCATTTCTATGAAAATGAGATGAATTTTTTTTTTCAGTCTGGGTGTTCAGAATCCCACTGTTCAGGATTTAATAGTACAGCTGCTCTGTGAATCTTCATGTCTCAGAAGACTAATGCAGCTGCCTGTAAAAACTGGAGTGGCGACCCACAGATGGGAACATGTTGCTGACAGCCTCTGCAGGCTGGCTAACCTCATGGAGAGCCCTCAGGTTGTGGCAGACCATGGAGAACTGTATTGCCTGGTGTTATTGAGCCTCAGAGTGACCTTATAGGGATACAGGAGATGCCATGTGGTGTCCTGTTGGGAAGAAGAAGGAGCAGAGGGCGTATAACATCTCAGGAAAACCAGGCTGAGAAACAGCAGGTCTTGATTTCCGGGTGCACTGTAATTTGTCTAAGCCAATCCCCAGCTTCTCCAGTTTCTTACTGGGAGTAAGAAAAATAATTAAGTGATTAATTACACGTTTAATTGTGCAATAACTGAAAATACGCTCCAAAGGCTGACACTTCAATACAACAGTCTGACTGATCCAGAGTAAGTATTCAGTGAAGTTTCAGTTCACAGAATTCTACATGGATCCTACTTAATTAGTCGCAGCCACAAAGCTTTTGTGTCTGCTCTGCCTTTCTAGCTGGGCAGGAGAGATAAGAATTTGATGGGCTGGATGAAGCTCTGGTCAATCATGCAGATTTTCTCACCTCACTTGCATATATGGATAGGACTCAGTTCAAAATCATGTGTCTGAGCCCAGTCAGTGTTGAATTGCTTTTACAAACAAGCCTGGAAAGTGCAGGGTCACATGCATCCAGCTAAAAGCAGTTGTGAGCTAGGGAACTTAATGCAGAACCAGTGCAGTTTACTTATAAATTGAAAGGCTTTTTGCCAGATCTAATATGCCATTTATGATGATACAGTGATACAGCTCTCGTACTAATTATTGCTGATTTGATGTGTCTCCTGGAGTAATTTTGGTTGCACCATTATTAAACATTCCCAAAGTTTCCTCAGTCTCATAGAAACTACACCAACTGGTAAATTTCTGTTTGGCTTAGTATGCATTTCAAAGTGCAGTGAGCTGTTTCCATTTCGTCATTTTAATCATGCAAGGCCATAAGCTGCTTTATGAATTACATTATAAAAAGCAAATTCTTCTATTGCAATTACACAGCAAAAGTGAAATTAAATGAGAATGCTGGGGTTTGAAGTCAGATTAGCAGAAATACTACCTTTAATAGAGATACCATCACTAGGGCCACAAGCTGCAAGAGAGTGCAGGTCCTTGGAGTTGACTTAATGCCAATGGTAAATTCAGCCCATTTGAAAAGGTATTTAGTTGCTTTGTACCTGATAGACAAAGGTTTATGACTGCCTGTATGGCTGCTTCCTTGCTCACACCAAGAATCTTTCATTCACTCTCACTTTCTTGCACAGACTAAACAAAATCGTGCCTTGGTTCTCTCCTGAACTAAGAAGTTTGCTGTCTTTCGCATGACATCTGCTTCTGATCAACAGGGGTGAGGTGGTAGCTGAGATGAGGAGTGAGCAGAATTACCAAAGAGATGTTCTTGTCACTAGGAGGAGGCGGCTCTCATTCTAGTCCTCAGAGAAGCAGTGCAGAGGGGACAAGGGTATCATTTTGAATGCGGAACAGCAGCAATGACAAGCTCTATTAAAGCTCCTCTCGGGACAGCAAAATCTGATACAGAGAATCCTTAACAGACTCCCACAGGTGAGATGTGCCATCTTCACTACTCTGAATAAAATGCTTAATTTTTTTTATTGTAAAAGTCTTCTATATTCTGAGAATAATTCTCCACCCCTCTCACCTTGCTGCTGGCAGCAAAGCCAAAGATTCTTAGAATAATACCACTGAACACATCAAAGGAAGGGATAATATTAAGAAAATGCCCAGCAATAGCAGTGTCTGAAAACTGCAATTAAAAAGAAAGTCAGTGAGAAAAAGAAACTTACAATGATGCTTCTTGATTCTCATGACAAGTAACTGGAGCCATGTTGTATACACCCATCAAGAATAGAACCTAAAAATCCATCACTTGGCAGTTATTCACCAAATTACAAATACTCAAGGTGTGCAAAACCAGAGGATGAATTCCTGCATTTTTAGTGGCAAAGTCTGGCAGAAGAGGTCCCTCTCTCTCATAACACAAGCATGTCCTTACCAAGTGAGAACAGTGGCAGAGGAGAGCAATTTGACCAAAATGAGAATAGGACACAGGAGAGGAAGAACAAATAAATCCTTTTTTAAGGGCCATTTCCCTTCTTTCAGAAATTAAGTCTCTCTCTAATCCTTCTATATATATTAATCTCTTGAAGATATTTTAATGAAGCAGCTTACTTAGATGCTGGAAATGAACAGGCATGTTGGCTCTGTTGCAGAACAGTACTAAGACCAACTGATATGGAGGAATATAGCCCACGATGTTTCTGTGTCTTAACAGTTACAGAGACAGGCAGGATGAAGCCTAAGGTTTTCTTTTCTTTCTTCCTTCTTAGCTTACATTGTGGAAGCATAAACTAATGTTGTGGTTTAAGCCGTAAATCAGCCATGCAGTTTGCTCACTTACTGCCCCCTTTTTCTTCCCCTCAACTCCCAGAGGGATAGGAAGGAGAATCAAAAGAATGAAACTCCCACAGTTTGAGATAAGAACAGTTTAGTAACTAAAGTATAACTCAAACCACCACTGCTACCACCAATAATAATAAGGACAAGAGAAATACAAGGGAAGAGAATACAACAGCTCACCACGTATACCCAGCCTGACCAAGTAACCAACCCCCACACCCTTCCACGTCTCTGCCCTCCATTTTTTTACATCCTGGGCATGACGTGCTGTGGTATGGAATACCTCTTTGGTCAGTTTGGGTCAGGTGTCCTGTCTCTGCTTCCTCCCAGCTTCCTCTCCTCCCTGGCAGAGCATGAGGCTCAGAAAGTCCTTGGTCAGACCAAAAATCACTAAGCCATAACTAAAAACTTTGGTGCTATCAGCGCTGTTCCCAGGCCAAAAGTCAAAAAAGCAACGCTGCACCAGCTACTGCGAAGGAGAAAATGAATGCTACTGCTGAACCCATGACAACTAATAAACTTCTTACATGGAAGGAAAAAAGAAAAATTAAGGCAATTCTTTATTACAACACACCAACTTTCCTCCTTAAGCAGGTGCTATGTTAATCGGTTCCCTTGCCTTTGACCTTTCTGGAGAAAAGAGTCTTATTTTGCTACAACATTTATCACCAGGACAAAATGCCAGCAGTGTAGATCGTGGGTTTCAACAGCACTTGTAACATCATTTCGCATGTAATTCTGGGAATGGAGCAGCTGATATGCTCCATTCTGGAGAAGGAAGCCAAAGAAGGGGCCCAAACAAAACAGGATATCACAATCACTTCTCAGTATAAAGACTTACAACTTGATTAGAAAAAAAAGTCAGGGAAGATTGTTATTGCCAAATATATTATGCCTATGAAGGCAATAAAGGTAGCAACAGGAAAGGCTAAAGAGGTTTTCTTTACCAGTACTGTAACTCTGACTTTTTGCCTGCCTTCTGCTTTTCTTACACGTTATGCTGATCTGAATGGCTGCATTCATCTGACTCATGGTGCATTACTAATACTGCCTTCTTCCTTTCTGAAGTCCCTTTTAATGATACCACTTCTCAATTAACTTTCCAAAGTCAGTAACACAAGGAATCAATATCCTGGTTGTTCTGACTGTAACAACAAAGATCTCATCAACCAAAAGATGCATTTTCTCACATTAGCAGTCATCTCACTAATATTATTATAACTGACAAAATACTTTTTCTTCTAATCTAGCTGTAAAAAGACTATGCTAACTCTATATACAGTTAGATTGCCTTATGTGGGTTTGTTATCATTGTAGCCTTGCTGAAATACTGCTGATGTGGGGTGTTTCACTTAGAAGTCAACAGCAGAGGGTATGAAGCAAAAACTGCTGCAAAGATTTAAAGTACAGAACAGAGATTTGTCTCACTGGAATACACAGGGAAGAGCTACAGAAGCTGGAGACAGGGAAGGAGGTAACAAGTGGACTTCTGCCTTCCCCACATAAATTAATGACAGAGGTATGGTTGCTCTTAAAGGATTTGTCACTAGTTTGGTGGATTACTGTAAACTTAGAATGCTGCAATTGATCATCATTTCTTGAAGGAAGTGCAATACTGGAGTCCCCTTCTACTAACTGGACACTAGTTTTACTAAAGTGACTCTTGTTGGAGTCAGATATGTCAAGTTTAACAGTTTTCAGTCAGTACCTCATGTCTGAAGTTTGATCAACCCCAGTGGTTTACAGCTTTAGCTGCAGTCACATTTTTTCAATAGTAAATATAATGATGACTATGCTAAAAGATATTAGAGGAAAGTCCTATAAAGTTAAGTCCTACAAGAGTAAGGCTATTTTCAAGTCTCCTGAATCTCACTTCTTCCCTGGATAGAGCGTTCATTATTCAATGTAGAGAGCCCTCTGAAGATTAAAATCACTTTCAGGTTATCAGATGCCTGGGCACTAAGGAGAAAAGTTCATATAACAGTTTGTCACTTCCTCACTCACAGAATATCAATACAGGAATTGAAGTTATTTGAACACTTTAACCTGTGTAAGGATACTCTTTGTTTCACTATCCTCTACAGGGTACACTCTCAGGGGGAACATGCTTTAATCAATAAAGCCTGGGAGTTATCAGGTAGGAAGATGATAAGATTCTGCAGCAGCTGCTTCTCTCAAGGTCTAGGAGCATATTAAAGAAAGCTGTTTAGCCCACATTCATCTTCTCATACCCACACCATTTGGTGCTGCTGTGACTTTATTAGGATGCCAACAAAATCTCTCGGTTAGCAAGGTGCTGAATCATGGCTGGAGAACCGCTGCAGAAGTTAATAGTTCAGATCATGCACACTAATGGCTCTTAGTAAATTGATAGGTTATTATTGCTTCATTTTGGTAAACATTCTTACCAGAAAGTAGTGTCTCAATTGCAACCCATCTAAAATCAGCTCATTTATGCTAATGTCTTTCTCCTTGACACTCAGTAAATTCTTCCTAATGCATTAATTATGACTCCAGATAGACCAATGATTATTTCATATATGCTAATTAGGAACCATTTTATTCAGTCTGCCACACACACCAGTAAACAAGTGGAATGAATTCCCCACAGGGAGGATAAAAAGACAAAGATTTTCCTTCCAGTGAAGCTTGGAGAATTTACCCCACATTTAAGACCTAATTATGAAGAAATGAGAAGTTAGAAAATGAACTTACAGGTGTGAGAGACATCAAGAACATGCTCCTTCTCAATAACAGAATAAAGCGGATTCTTAGCTAACTCATCCTTAGCTAAAAGCTCATTCTTAGCTAATGAGTTCTTACTATATAGGATTAAGTATTGCAACCTCCTTCTACAAAGTAAATTACAAATTACAATCAAATTAGTTCCATTTGTAGTAGAACAAATTGATATGGAAAAAAAGTGTAATTTCAACCCTGTGTTTAAAAAAGACACAAGGTTGAAGAAGGCTGTGTGGCACATTACCCTCATTTGTACTCGTTGAATGTCAAGGTTAAAACGCTGTGGAGAAAACTTTGTGCTCCTAATACTTGTGATCCTTAAATACTTGTGCTACTAAAGCCCACAGTTCTAAACCTGGATCAGGTACATCTCTTGTTCATGACTTCCTCATAACTAGTGAGGATATCTCTGTAAAAACATAATTTCAGGCTTGGAACCAACCCAAGAGGAATGCAAAATGAATGTCAAAAAATAACATCATGGGGATATATACTGTTAAGTACAAACTCTTAGATCCTCATGACATAAATGATAATATATCATAGCATGAACACTGTGGCAATATTTATGTGCAGGTTAGGTCCCCCCACAGTACATTTAAGTTTGTACTTGATACAAAATTTATTATGTGTGATATGACAATTTCTACTTTATTTTTCTCTGCATGTTTTAAACCAAGTTAAGCCATTTTATTAGTGTACACACTCAGGGCTGTGTACTTTCTGAAAACATGAATAAATAATATAGAAGATTCTGCTGTCTAAATCCAACTATCAATTTTGATGCATGAGCCAAGCTACAAACCAATTTGGTCTCTCAAAATTAGGCAATTCTGTGTTTGAAGGTTGACTGGCTTAAATGGATGAATTAATCCAATATAATGTGTACATATAGAAAATATCATAAAGTTATTATTAAATGAACAGGCCAAATATGATTCAGAATCAGAGAATTACTCTGAATGTATATACTGTTAGGGATATGCCATTTTTTGTATAAGCTCTCTTTCCATTGTGTATAAGCTCTCTTTCCATTATGTTTTTCCATAGGCTTGTGTTAAAAAAAAAAAAATATCCGGAATCTGAAGAAATTAATTTCATCCTAAAAAGATCCCAAGGAGCATTAACTGTAGAATTAACTAATACCAGAAGTACTTGTGTATCTTAATTAAACTGAAGAAAATGAAACTACTTTTCTTTAGGCAGATGAACGTAAACTTTGAGTGGCTACAAATGAATGTAGTTCATGCCTTTAATACGCTGGATCTGAATCTTGTGTTTCACAGCAGTGACCAGTCTACAAAAGCTTCCCAATTCATCTTGCATATAAAATGTAGCATAGAATTTGCTTATTTTATGGTTTTATTTTTTTTTTTAACCTTGGGAATTTGGAGAACAGTTTTGATCAACTGGGACACATCTAATACAGTCCTGAAGATAAACCATTAAAAGCAAATGTCCTTGTGTGAAATCATCCCTCTACATTTATATTACCATAATCATATCTTTTTTTAAGCGAGGCAGCTCCTTGCCCAGAGGGTCAGCAGGTATACAGAGTTATTCTTAATGGAGGGGAAAAAACCAAAGCTGAAGTCTGATAATGACTCTCTGAAACATTAACGGAAAAAAGTCCAAGATTATTAAAATTAACATCAGTCAACTTAGACAGAAAATCCTTAACTGTCCAGTTAGATTACTCAGCCATTCAAACTCCTTGGAGATAAGAGCTGCTTACAGGCTGTTTGAAGTACACTCCAATTCTAATGAAGGCAGGATAGATCAGTTTGGAGAGCAAGCACCTTGAAACAAAAATACTAGGAAATGTAAATTTTAATGTAATTCATGTACTTCTACGTACAGGGGCTGATATTTGGTTGAGTGGTTGCTAGAGCTTACAAAAAAGGTAATGAAAGATCAGATGGATACTGTTCATGAACATTAGCCATAATGATCATATTGCGAACTATTGCCAGTTTTAAATATCTAAACATATAGCTGCTAATGGGATATACTTATGACAACATAGCAAGGTTGTTTTGCCACTAATGGTTTTTTGAAGAGAAGAAACTGAAATCCCTAGTTATCTGCAGTTATTTCAAAGGGAGGCCATTTCTTTAATGTTTAAATTAAGAAGTTAAGAAGAGCCAAGTTAAACTAACTCACATACAACATATTGAAACCTGATTAAACAATAACGAGAGTCCCTTGCTGGTAGTACAGCAGTACTTCACTTGTCTTTCAACACACGATCTTAATATTCAGATACATCTATCTCACAAAACATCAAATAAAGCCATGTGGAAATCAAAATTCCCACAGAATTTTAGTACACAGAAGTAGGGGAAATTTCAATGAACTATTACTTCTTTTTGTCCTTCCTAGAAATCAAAAGCTACAGGAAAACTTTATAACTCCATTTACATCTTCAACAACTGTCTTCTCACTAGCAAATGATTTCCATGGTTTTATTCATTTTCTAAATCATTATTTAAAAAGGACTTGGAACTTTTGGAACAAGTCCAAAGGAGGGCCATGAGGATGATCAGGGGGCTGGAGTACCTCCTGTATTAAGATAGGCTGAGAAAGTTGGGGCTGTTCAGCCTGGAGAAGAGAAGACTGTGGAGACCTCATAGCAGCCTTCCAATATCTGAAGGGGGCCTATACGGCTGCTGGGGAGGGACTCTTCATTAGGGACTGTAGTGATAGGACAAGGGGTAATGGGTTCAAACTTAAACAGAGGAAGT
>JANRGW010036520.1:0-15301 GCA_024733675.1 Psilopsiagon aymara | reverse complement strand
AAAGAGGTATTCCATACCACAGCATGTCATGCCCAGGATGCAGAAACGGAGAGCAGAGACCCGGAAGGGTGGGGGGGAGTTGGTGGCTTGGTCGGGTTGGGTATACGTGGTGAGCTGTTGTATTCTTTTCCCTTGTATTTCTCTTGTCATTATTATTACTAGTGGTAGCAGCAGTGGTTTGTGTTATACCTTAGTTGCTAAACTGTTCTTATCTCAACCTGTGGGAGTTGCACTCTTTCAATTCTCCTTCCCATCCCTCCAGGGGAAGGGAAGAAAAAGGGGGAAGTGAGTGAACAAACTGCATGGCTGATTTATGGCTAAAACCACGACATCTTCAAACAGAACTGTCAGTGAGAGTGGCTGCTTGCAGAGAAAAGACAAATGAATTTGGAAGTATATTTGTGAATATCATGCCCTGTGCTCTCATGCCTACATCAGGAAACTGACATTCAGAAAATGAAGCAATTGAAAGAATGGATTTTAAGTTGCTGCTTGTATTGCATGAAACTGCAGGAGAAAAGTCCAATGACTTTTAAAAATAAAATAAGAGATAAGCAACAGCAATGTGCTCTGGATCAGGCATTTAAAAATAAAGGCACTGAGGGCAAAAACCATGACATTTTGTAGAAGATACACCTGAAAGATATGCTGAAAAACTTGCTAGAATATCCACCTGAAGAGCTATCGATTTAGTAACAGAAGTCAGCTTTAGGCAAATGAACTGTTGGCTGTTCATGGCTATGACCAGGAGATCTCCACAGGCAAGTTAAAAGCACGCAGCTTGAAACCCCAGTGTCCTTGGGATCAGCAAAGCATCACAAGATCAGCCTGGACAGAGAAATCAGTTGACTGGTCCCTTGGACATGAAGTGCACAATAATGTGGAGCTGTTTTCCAAAGGAGAGTCATCACTAAAACCAGACTCCCCACTTGCTCTTTATGTTAACTACATTTTGCCCCACTGCTAACAGGCACCAGTACAAAGGCCAACCCATGCTCATTTCCCCTAGGCAGAGGATTCCCAGCACCAGTCAGAAAGGCTCAGCCAAGCCCTCATAACAATTCAGCAGTACGGACACCAATGTCCTGCTGCATTTCAGCTCATCTTTGTAGAAAATCCAGCTTCTTCCTTCATGTATGACATGGAGACTTTCTGGCAAGAGAAGGGACTGGTACCTTTACATGATGGAGATACAGTTAAAAGTCGACCCCGTCTCTAAGAATGTTATAGGGGCTTCTGTTCAGCTCTAACATTAAACCAAACCCAGCATTGCATATTACCACCCAGCACTAACCTCAGTTGGGAATGAAGAAGTTCTTGACTGTATCTTGTCAACCAGCCATTTTGTTCAATGTTACGTTATTGTTGTTAAAAATAAGGAAAACTACACAGTAGAAAAAAGAAGATAAATTCTTTTAGAACTACTTTCAAACAAAACCTCCATGCAAGCATGAAGATTTTGGGAAAGCACTGGCAACTACTTTCTAGTTTTTAAATTACTGAGGTGACTGAATAGCAACATGTAGACCTGGACCACGTGAGGTTGGAAAGGAATCAGCAGAAGGTATGCCTGTTGCATGCTGCCTCTGAAGGCGGTGTTGAAGGAATACACATTTTCTACACATAGGCTGCTAAGCATTGATTCTCCTACCACCCTATTTTGTCTGGCAGCCAGAGGTACAGCAGTGCCTCTTAACCACTGCTGCTGCTACGGTGGGCCATGCCATGTGCTAACGTCTGGGTGAGCACTGACTGAGGTGCTACAGGACTGCACACATCCTCAACTGTGCTTCACTTCTCTATGCTGTTGGCAAAAGGATGTCTTGCATCAGACTGCTTCATCATCTGCCTACTATGCTAGTGAGGATGAAGCCTACCTGCTACTTAACTACCCCAGCACTGGTCATCTGGTGTTGCTACCAAACAGCAACTGGTGGAGGACTTGGGCAGGCCCTGTCCAGCTCCTCTACACTCTGAAGACCTTCATTTAGGGCTCTTAGGATATTCTTCCTCTTAAAGGTATTCCTTTTATGGGCCTTCTAAGTCTCCTAAGGTCTGCTACTGAGCACCTGTTTAGGCCCCAGCAGCATGGATACAGGTTGAACCTACAGAATGGCTTTGGGCTTGCACACAGGCTTAGGATGGCACTAGATACGAACCGCAGCAGACTTCAGAGCACACATGAACGCACTCCTTAACAGTATGTGGAGGAGAAGCAAACCAATCTGAATGTTCAGCAGTTGTGCACAGAATCAAATATCCAGAGAGGACTTGAAGTACAACATTTAAGAATGAGAAGCTTTTGTAAACGAGGAGCACACATCTACTTGCAAATGGCAGTAAATCATTGCCATCTCTTTGATGACATCAGATACCCTAGGAATGTTTCAAGTCCCACTGAAGTGGATCTACTTTTTACAAGACAAGAGGAATAATCTCAGTGATATTTTTCATGTGTGGTACCAAGGAATTTTAAAATGACACAGCACTTTTTCATGATTAATCCTATCTACATTTTCTTATGCTTTGATTTATTTTAGAAAAATCAGTTATGTGATAATACAGTGCTGTGGAGTTTTGCTCTTTCTTTCTTTTATAAAACCAGTTTTAATGTACTTACTTACTTTAGAGCATTGCAAAGTTAATTACCAAATAAATCAAATCTCTCTCTCTCTCAGTATCCAAGCTGCAGTTGTCCAAAGGTGTGGCATTAACTGAAGTGACCTACTTGAGAGGGGATTCCTCAGTAGGGGGTTATGAGGGAGAACAGTATCGTCATGGCATACGAGCTGTGTAGTCTTCGAAGGGTTTGTTTTTCTGTTTGATGATTCAATTTGCACTATACTCATTCATGAGACACCTGAGATTTCAAGAGGCATGTCCAGTAACTCAGAGTGCACAGGAAACTGTCCACAGGTGTAGGCTGATATTGGACTTCAATACCCTCTTAGGATATTCTGAAATAATATGCCTGATTTCTTCTGGCACACATAAGGAACAGCACTAATGCTGCCAAGGGACAGACAGCTAACACAGGGACAGAGACGCAGCAAGCCAGCATGCAAAACTCGCCACCATGGAGGGGGTCAGTACAAAACAAATGCCAAACCAATGAAACCAAAATCCGACAGTGAAGCTGGTCTAAGGGAAGCTGGGATATTCCAGAGTTCATACTTGTGGGCAGGCTAAATAATGCTTGCCACCTGTCAGGGCCTGGTTTTTGTTATTAACTGCTCTGTTGTAAAGGACCCTGAGTCACATAGGAAGGGTGCCAGGTCTGGAGGATGAGGGGATCAGCACTGCAGGGCTCACAGCAATGCAGATGCCACTAGAAAGGACAAATGAGAAACCTCCCAAAGAAGAAGTACATTCATAGCACTGACTTCAACAATTTGAGGCTAGAGCTGACAAAAAAAAAGCCAGCATACTGGAAGGACAAGGAAGCCAGAGAAGACACAGTAGTCCAGCAGCAGACTCAGCCTTTGCGATACCTTGCAATGGAATCCTCTGGGTAATGCAAGCAAACAAATATTAGGAAAAGGAAGGCAACTGTGCTTATATTTAAAACAAAGAGGTCATAACCAGAGGGGTATTTGAAGAGAGTAGCACAGTAGCAGGGTTTGAAACAGGCACTGTGAAGTCCATCTGCTGCCATTAGGTTTGACTGCCAGCTGCAGCTGACTAATTTATCAAGTTTCATCATCAAGCAGCTAGTTTAGATTTAAATATATGCAGTGCTCTCAGTTTATTATCCAATGTGAAATACACAGAGCAGCAGACACACAGAGAAATGTTATGTTCCCTACAGCTCACAAACCTAAATGCCTTCCAGCTCCAGGCTTTAATCTACAGTCTTTCCTCCAGGTGGCGGCAAGGCACAGATCCAAGGTACAGTATGGCTTGCACCAGATGTTGGCACCCATGCAAGCCTAATTTTGGCAAACAGAGGAAGAGGCAGGGAGTGAATGCTATACCAGCCATGCTGGTGTTGGCTTGGTGCCTTGAAATCATGGCAGCATTTCATGTGTGTGCCAGTTACTGTATGTTCTTTAAAGCAAAGCAAGTCTCCAGCTGTTTTGGTGCAGTGAAGCAAACTTTGATTAATCAATTGAGTAAGGCTGCTACAGAAACACACAGAAATGCTTGAATTTGCATATACTGGACCTTTATCTCTGCATACCTGTGCATCATGCACTTCAGCCTGTGTTCATTCAAATGGGCAGTGATTTAGATGTCAATGATAGTATTGTAATTATGAGTATTTCTAATTTTGATTTCTATTTCGTGCAGTGTTGGGTCAAGACATAACTTGAAAATCTGTACAGCAAAACTGAGTTAAGTAATTCTATAAAATTCAAAATGCTGGGCTATTAAAAACCCATGAAACGACGCTCAAGTAGTGCTGATGTTTGAATTAGCAGCCTCATGCAAAAGCAACTACAGATTACAAGCTGAAGTGAGCAAATTCAATTGCTAAGAACAGATCATGTGTTGGTTTATTATTTGGCTATTCTCTCTTGAGCAGTCTGGATTGAATAAAGCAACTTCAATTCAGCAGCTGCTGACATGAAGCCAATATTCCACTGCTTACAAAAGCATGTGAAAAGGCAACTAAACAATCACAAAATGAAGACCTAAATGAATGTTCCTCTAAGTCAGAGCTGAAAGTGCGGAGGGTAAGAAATGAATGACTACCTGCTATGCATGGAAGGGACAGGGAATTAAATGAAACATTTTATTGACACATGGCAATGTCAGTTGATAAGGCATGCCTGGAGCCTGGGCAAACATCCAGGTGGTGACAAGGCAGGGAGACAGAATATGTTGGCCTCTCAGATTTGGGTACTTTAATTCTCACTGAAACTTTGTTCAGTTTCATTGCTATATATGCCTTATAACTCTAATTTTAATAGGATTATATGGGGATTGACTCTCTAGGAAAAATTATGGAAGGGAATTAGGGTACTTCTGAGAGTATTCTCATGTATCCAAGTCAGAAGAACAGACACACACCCTCTTACAGACATGCTAAAAGGCCTTATCCAGGGACTGAAGTGGCAGTGATCCAAGAACAAAAAGAAATCCTTTCACTTTACTGATTACTGGACATGCTTTGCATTGTAATGATTTCAAAGGGGAGAAAGCAAAGGGTCCAAAGCAGAATGTGGCACAGAGCGGTCTGGGATGTTTTCTGTCTTGCGGGTCATGTATTAGCTACATGAGCCAAAAAAAGCTTTAAATAAGACATCCTGTTATGTACTAACACCAGTTCTATTTTCAGGTGCAGCAGAATAAAGCCCACATTAAGTCAATAACATGGCTCCAAATTTACCCTGGTCTAATTTGCAGCAGAAACTTGTATCATTGGCTTTGTTACCAGGGAAACTGACTGCTAGAAGTAGTGAGGTTTAGGATGAATGTTCTCTGTTGTGGACAAGGAAGAAAAGTCAAAATATTTAATACTGGAATAGTGTTAATAGCTCCAGCTGACAGTGGCCAATATCTTTTTCTCAGAAAAAAGCTCAACCCTGAATTCAACTACCTGTTTGGAGTTTGCTGAGACGATGACACGAATTCTTTAGCTATAAGCCACTGATGAGCAACTGTTGTACAAGCAAGGATACATGACATTGAAAAAGGCCTTAAAAAAACCTTGTACCAGAAATTGCAGTGGTTTATCTGCAGTTCAGTGAGCATTACTGTTGGATATTTAAAGTATCACAGCTAAAAATTGTAGGAATAATTTTGATTATAACAAGTCACTGTTTATCCAGCATATTGATAATCATTAACACATCTCTGTGCATTCAGTTGTCTTTTTCTTAGCAGTTTTGACCTTAAGGGGCACCTAAGGAATCCTTTTAACTCCTTTTTAAGAGTTTTGCCTGCAGAAAACCTGCTAATAATCTTCCTCATAGGAACAATTTCAAATGAGGTGATGAGGCAGGTTAAGAGCAGCATACAGCTTTTCATAACTTCCTCTACTTTTTCCTTGCTCTTGACTTCCCTTTGACAGGCACACTAATAACTTGTACGTACTTTTACCCTGTGTACAATACACTGACCCAGATGACCCAGAATGCCTGGCCTCTTGCTCAGTGGAGGTAATGAAAGCACAACTGCTGAACTGCTGAGAGTCAAGAAAATCAGAAGCTTAAGGACAGAGCTCCAATAGCCTCTAAGTAAGCAACAGAAACCTGTGGGTATTTTAAATCCTCGCTTGAAAGTCCACGAAGATAAAGATTTTCAACCTTGGCTCATCAAGACTATCAGTTTCAGGGATGTAAGCACTGCTTTTTAGTGAGAAGTATGAGAGCAAAGACTTTTGAAGGAGCCTGAGGGACTTACAAACTCTGTACATTTGGCTATTAGGCCATCAAGAGCATATAAACCCACTAATATCTGTAGCTGAATAAAATTCATATTTATTAGACTTGCTTGAAAACTGTAGACATATAGAATAAAATCAGGTTTTAAAACTCTCATTCCAACAATCTGCACTGGCTCTCTAACTTTTTTTTTAATGTATTAAAAAGAAGTATACAAAGCACAGGACTAAAATGTTAAACATCTCGTTAGAAACAAGGAAATGCTTTATAATTTCAACCTCTAAAAACTATAGAGAAAACAACAGGAAGACAAAAAATCCACACCTGTGTGCTGGGTACAGGGGTATGTCTGTACGTGTGTGCGCAAAAACACACTGTGGAGCACCAAGTCAACTTATCAGCTGGATCTATGTACAAGCAAATAATTTATAGCAGTGAAAATTACAGAAGCCTTTGATTTGGGGTTCCAAGCAAAGGGGCAACAAAATTAATTGCTAGCACAAGCATTTTCCACACACTGCTCTGTTTTTTCCATAAATGCCATGGCGAGGTCAGCCATTTGAAAAGGGAATATGCACAGGTTGCAGGAGGGAGAACTATGAAGAGCATCTTCAGAAGACAGCTTATGAACAGATGGCTTGATCAGGGCTTGCACCCTACCCAAAGCAACAGACACCTCCTAGGTGATTTATTTGCATATGCATTTGGCAAGAGTTGGCCTCACCACATTCTCTAGAAATCAATTCTCTCAGGTAAAAACCCAAGCATTCACTTCACTGCAAAGCACTTTTACTAGACATGATAGTCATGTCTAGAACTGTTAAATCTTATGTTTACAAGGTCAAATTTCTTTTAAAAGATGGCTATGGCCACTGTGCTTCAGCAAAAGGCTCCTCTAGCCCAGGGTCCTGCCTATACCAGGTGCCAAAAGAGGATGCTGGGTAAGAATTTCAGAACAAGGTGATCACACTGTATTACTTTACAAGCACTTTCACTATTTGCAAATCAAGACATCATCTCTACTGTCCTGGGTTCAGCAGTAGCAGTCATTTTTCTCCTTCTTGGTAGCTGGTGCAGTGCTGTGGTTTTGACTTTTGGCCTGAGAACAGTGTTGATAACACCAATGTTTTTAGTTATGGCTTAGTGATGTTTGGTCTGGCCAAGGATTTTCTGAGCCTTATGCTCTGCCAGGGAGGAGGAGAAGCCGGGAGGAAGCAGAGACAGGGCACCTGATTCAAACTGACCACAGCACATTATGCCCAGGATGCAGAAATGGAAAGCAGAGACCTGGAAGGAGGTGGGGAGTTGGTGGCTTGGTCAGGCTGGGTAAATGTGGTGAGCTGTTGTGTTCTCTTCCCTTGTATTTCTCTTGTCATTATTATTGGTGGTAGCAGTAGTGCTTTGTGTTATATCTTAGTTACTAAACTGTTCTTATCTCAACCTGTGGGAGCTGCATTCTTTCGATTCTCCACGTAGCAAACTGTGTGGCTGATTTACGGCTTAAACCACATCTACACGTGCAGAAACCTCCAGTGGATTTCTTCTCTTCCCTGAAACTGTCTAGTTTCCTTTTGGTTCCATATGAAGTTTAAACAATGAGCTTGCCAGCTACTTTCCTCTGAAAACATCAGTAGAGGCATAAAACAATTTATAGCAACACTGCTAGTGAAAAGGATTGACAAATAGCAGCTCTTCAGCTGATGGAACAAGAATATGAAAAGAGGTTGATTTAAAGAGACTGCAATCACAGAATTACAAAGCAATCAAGGATTCTGAGCAATGGCTCTATACAAATGATTAAAAGTCCAGCTCAGCATTAGACGTCTGAAAGTTATGTATCTAGTCTTATTACTATTTCTTTATGCTACAGCCACAGATGGAAATATATAGCAACGCAGCAGTCCAGAAGGCAACTCAAAACCACTCTATTGCAGGTGGTTTCTGGAAGTGCCTAGGAAATTAACAGGAGCATATCTGTCCTTAAAGCAACTTCTAATATTTGCTTTATTCATTTAAGGAACCCTAAAATTCTTAATTACCTAAAATAGCCACTGGCTTTCCAGAGATGTGCCGTAATCTTGCAGCATTTAACTGAGCACCTGAACTTGGTAGAATACTCAGGAGAGGCTGCTCGGGTGCACTTATCTGGAATCAAGATCTGCGCATTTATACACTGCATTGGGTCTTCATGAACAGACTTTTCTTTCTTAATTCCTCTCTTCTCCTTGACAAATATTTGCAACTCTTATTACAGCATTTTTGCAACAGGCCACAACATAGTTCAATGTAAATCATTGCACAAGATCAGAATCCTGGCTACTTCATGTTAGAAAAAAATGATTTAATTTTGCTCACAGTTAAGCTAATATGTTGTAATTCTCAGCATTTTAATTTTTTCATGTTTTAGAACTATGGTTACAAAAGAAAATGTCTGAAAATAAATGTTCTCTTTGATATATGGGTCATTTCCTCAGAGAGTGACAAACACATCACCTCAGTATGCAGGAGACTCAAGGTTCTTCTGCCTTATTTTTATTCACCAAAGAGATTTTCAGACAAGCATGTACCTTACAAAAAGTGTTTTATGCTTTCTATCTAATCGTGTATATGTAGAAATGTAATCGTTGCCATATACAGCTTCAAAAATCATTTGTTGCTTAACACTGAAAAGCACAGAAGTTGGAACCATGGGCTGTATGTATTCTTGTTTGAAACATTCTGTTACTAAACAGCGTTTATGTTGAAAATTAACTACTTTATGATACAGCAGGAAAGCCAACACCACTAGGAAATTAAATAAAAGATTATGCTGTAAGTGATATTCTATGCACCTACTAGAATAAATAAATAAATACTTATATATCTGAATGGAGAAAAACACCATCTCTATTCAACACAGCAGTGGATGGACATCAGTTTGCAGTTACACAGATTTATATTAGGATTTGCTTTACCAAAGCCAGTGTAATTCTGCTGTCTGTCAGAAGTTGAGCTAACCCCAGTCTGGATCCCTTTGTACTGTTGGCATGTTTTATGTCTGATATACTGGTCTCATGGACCAGATTCAATATGCACATGTCATTTAGTTCCCAGGTGCCAAGTGGGAGCAAAGAAATCAGTTAACCTACTGAGGACATGGCACATCCTGGGTGAAGATGGCCTCAGGCTCTCCCCCTTCCCAGAGCAGGTCTTCAGCAGCCATCCATCAAAGCTGGAGAGAAACAACTGACTCTTGAACCAAGTCCTGCCCTCTCTCTGCTCTCATGGTTGTCTGAGCCAGACATCTCTCCTAGCGTCATTCTCCAGGCTCTCCCATTTTAGATGGCAGCAGAAGCACAGATGGGCAACCTCAGGCCCTTCCCTAACCTTCCAGGTTAGGAAGGTTTGCTAATACCAGACAGCTCCTGCATCTCCTCGCTTCCCACCCAGCCAGTATTGCACACCAAGATGCACATTAGGATCTCTTGAGAGGTTCTTAAAGCACTGAACAGGTTTAAAGGACATGTATTTTTTTACAGGTATGACTTGGAACGATATTTTTGTGGCATTTATATAATCCTAACCCAGCTCTGAGCTTGATCAGACAGACTGTTCAAGGCTTTTCTTGGCTACACTTTCAATGCCCACGTCATAGCAGATTCCTCTTTCTCCCTCAACTTTTTGCACCTTGTATTACTCCCTTCTGGTCTCCCCCAAAAGATTCAGTAACTTCTCCTTCCTGATCCAAAAAAGAACTGTAGAGAGAACTACCTACTCCATCCATCAGTTAGTAACCTAAACTCCACTCCTTCTCCATGTTGGTGCTTTCTCTTCTGAAACTAATGAGGTTTATTACTTGAAGGTAGGTTTCTTGACCTCTTTGCCCCAGAAATAATTTCATTTTTGCAGTGAAGTCAGACATCCACCTCATCATAATCCATATTTTCTAAGATACTGAGAAGATTTCAGGAAAATCCAAATACATTTTAAGGAACAAGAAACAAAGGAGACATGAAATATTTTAGGATGCTTTCAATCTGAAAAGTATTGGTATATAAGAGCTTCAGAAAACTGAAACACAAAAATACCTGCAAACCAGTCTTTTGCTTTACAACTGTCAATGTCTGGAGTTTATTTTCATATCCCACTATAGACCTGAAAACTTTTTCTTATTATGCTCATGAGAAATATTCCTAAAGATACTCATTAGGAATATATTATTTGGTCATGCATTGATGAAAGTTATTTAGAAATTATCATGATGACAAAGAGAACCCACTAAGCTTTGGAAAAACAAATCTGTATCTGTAATGACCCTAGCTATATGTCATGAAAGATACATCAGCATTGAAGCAGGTACTAAGCACCATTTTCTGTGATTCTACCAAACTGATTCCAGTTGATCTTTCCACTAATAATTTAAATGCAAAGTATCTTTACAATCTTAAAATATAAACTGCATAAAGCCCTCTTAGAAATCAAACATGTGTCATGTGTTTCAGTTTAAAATAATAAAAAACTATAATTTACAGCTGTAAAACTGCTGAGTAAGATGCTTAGGAATTTACTACATGGGATGCAAAGAGCACCTGATTTACAAGTCATTCACGCACCCTTTTGCAACAATACTAATGATCCCAATCCTGTAAAAGTGTGCTGTCAGATGGCTTCTGCCTCTAACTGAATAATTCCTTTAGTTAATGAGAACCCCATACTGGTACCTTGGGGAATTGTTAAAGTCAACACTAAATGATCCATTTTATCTGTAATTCTGAAAGTACCAGCCAGGATTAAACTGTAATCATGGCTTGTTATTAGACGAGTATATTTCTGACTAATACTTGGCTGTGGGAGGATTTATCACAAGTTCAGTTATATCTAATGCTTTCCCACTTGCACTGTTCCCTGCAGAGCTAATCGGATCTCAATAGAAGTTTATGGGAAACTATAGCTAATAAAGTGACAGATGCTCAAGTTTCATCTGTCCCTTCTTTCTGACCCTTATTTTCTTTTTTGCCTTTCCTCAATTAAATCTTTTTTTGTAGGTTTACTTCTGAATCAGTTTTCATTTGTATTCACTTTTCTTCCGTTCCTCTAATTTCCCCCTGTCTATCATTATTTAATTTTCTGAGCTAACTAGCTCGTAGCACAAAACTGAGGCAAATCATAGTTACACCATATATCAGAAGAATATTTCCTTCTTTTTTCCAGGTAGTTCCCCTGAGGACATACCTTTTATAGTGACTGAAAGCAAAGAAACTGAGATGCACTTGGAGAGATCCATCATTCCAGGGCAATGATGCACATGCACTCCCACAAAGCCTCACAGGAACCAGGAGCTACTGGTGTCTGAATTTATGGACAGTGCAAGCAGCTGTCAGAAAACATCTGTGAAAAACCATGCTGGATATAGCCTTGAAGAATAAGTATCTTTATTGCACCTTTATGGTCATCCTTGCGTGGTTTGGATCACTACAGCTGAATAAATGAATGAGAAGGCAGCTGGGAAAATTTTCTCTGATACTGCAATTTGTATGGTCTGGAATTTTTATAGACTCTGCACATTCAAAGAGGCCTGGAAAAATATAGGCATTCAGTTCTGAAAGCCTCTGTATTGAAAATACATTTCAAACATATAGCTGCACTTCTGCCTGCGTAAATCAGTGCCGCTCTGTTGTTTGAAGTTAAGTTGTATTTCTTCTAGCTGAGGGGAAAACCGAATCAGGTTAGAGACTGTTCTAACACACTGGCTAGCAAAGGCACTACTATATGTGATGCAGGTCTGAGAAGCTGAATTATTAGAGGTCAAAGTCACTATCAAGCCTAATATTGAAGTATATTATTTCCTGATGCTCAGCAGTACAATGAAGGTACAATGTACATTCACATTAAAATATTTAAATATTTACATTATTCCTAGTGAGATTAACTTGCTACTGATGCTGTATGTGATAATACACACACACACAACACCCCATGAATCCTTAAATATCAGGGACTAAGTTTTATCAGCAAGGTTCAGAAGATGTGATACATTCCTGCTCCAATACTGACAGATGAAATATAAAACCACGTAACAGAAAGAGGGCAAAACAAAAGGAGGAAACTGCCAAAACTAGATCAGAGTACTATCATATAAAAGACTATAGAAGATATGGGATGTTTTGCTCTCCTTTTTTAGAAAGACAGAAAATGGGAGTGACTGGAAGAAGTGATAGATAAATCATATACATTGAGTTAAACTTCATCAGGTTGGCATCAGCCCACCTCATAAGTGTATCAAAGTCCCTCTGGATGGCATTCCTTCCCTCCATCGTATCAACTGAACCACCCAGCTTGGTGTCATTGGCAAACTTGCTGAGGACATACTCAATCCCATTGTCCATGTCACTGACAAAGATGTTGAACAAGATCGGTCCCAACACCGATCCCTGAGGAACACCACTCATTACTGGTCTCCAGCTGGACATTGAGCCATTGAGTACAACTCTTTCTGAGCGGCCATCCAGTCAGTTCTTTATCCACAGAGTGGTTCACCTATCAAGTTGATATCTCTCCAATTTAGAGACAAGGATGTCATGTGAGACACCGTCAAACGCTTTGCACAAGTTCAGGTAGATGACATCAACTGCTCTACCCCTGTCCATCAGTTCCGTAGCCCCATCATAGAAGGCTACTGAATTTCTCAGCAGGATTTCCCCTCAGTGAAGCCATGCTGGCTGTCACCAAGTACCTTGTTGCTTTTCATGTGCCTCAGCATGCCTTCCAGGAGAATCCACTCCAAGATTTTGCCAGGCAAAGAGGTGAGGCTGACTGGTCTGTAGTTCCCCGGCTCATCCATTTTCCCCTTCTTGAAAATGGGGGTTACATTTCCCTTTTTCCGGTTACCAGGAACTTCATTTGACTGCCATGATTTTTCAAATATGATGGACAGTGGCTTAGTAATTTCATTTGCCAGCTCCTTCAGGACCCGCTGATGGATTTCATCAGGTCCCATGGACTTGTATACATTCAGGTTCTTAAGACGGTCTCAAACCATATCCTCTCCTACAGTGAGCCCAAGGTCTTCATCCTCACTGTCCCTGCATCTGCCTTCCAAGACTTGGGTGGTGTGATCAGAGCATTTGCCAGTGAAGACTGAGGCAAAGAAGTCATTAAGAACCTCAGCCTTCTCCAAATCCACAGTAGCCAGTTCTCCCAATAGCTTCCAGGGGGGGCCCACATTGTCCCAGGTCTGTCTTTTATTCACTACGTACCTATAGAATCTCTTCGTGTTACCTTTAACATCCCTAGCTAAGTTTAATTCAAAGTGTGCCTTTGCTTTCCTAACCTGGTCCCTGTCTTCCTGGACAACATCCCTCTATTCTTCCCAGGCCACCTTTCCTTGCTTCCACCTTTTATAAGCCTCTTTTTTCCTTCGAATTTTCCTCAGCAGCTCCTTATCCATCCAAGGAGGTCTCCTGGCACTCCTGCCACACTTCCGTCTAGTAGGGATGTATTGCTCCTGAGCTTGTAGCCGGTGATCCTTGACTATCAACCAAGAGTCTTGGGCCCCACTGCCCTCTAGGGCTATATCCCATGGAACCTTACTAAGCAGGTTCCTGAAGAGGCTCTGTTGATGTCCAGGGCAGTGAGCTTGCTGCACGCTCATCTCACTGTCCTGAGGATATCAAATTTGACCATCTCATGATCACTGCAGTCAAGGCTGCCCTGGAGCGTCACATTTCCAGCCAGCCCTTCCCTGTTGGTGAGTACAAAGTCAAGCATGGCACTTCTCCTTGTTGGCTCCTCTCTTACTTGCAGAAAGAAGTTGTCTTCCACAAAATGAAGGAACCTCCTGGATTGCTTGCACTGGGCCATTACTGTCCCTCCAACAGATATCAGGGTGGTTGAAGTCCCCCATGAAAGTGGGACTATGATAGGAAATCATATCATCCCCTATGATAGGAAATAAAGAACACTTCTTAGGGAACTATAACTAAGCAGAACACGAGAAAATAGGGAGTTAAGCCAAGCCCAAGATAGAGGAAAAAGATACTTTTAAAACTAAAGGCTAGCTTTACAAAGGAGAGCTGTGTAAAAATGAGATAGTTACAATAAAAATAAAATAAAATAAACAACTAACAGGATAAAACACAGCAGCATGGAGCTTGCTATGGGATTTTCATCAGCTTCTAGTGACACATATCTTGCTACAGAAATGTGCAAAACAAGACCAAATATGAGATAAAACACTTCAACTGGAGGATTAAGGAGCATTTAAACCATTAAAAATAAGTAATGCGAAAATGAAACAAATAGAAGGAAAGATTAACTGATTCATTAGAACTGGAGCTAGATGTGTCGAACTATAAAAGATGCTGAGCACAAGGTGGCACAAAGCACAAATGGCTGCATCCCCTTTATTTCACAGCCACCTTCTCTCACAGCAATTCAGGAAGTCACCAGTTGGGCTATTCGAAGATCAGTGCATGAAAGAAGCACTCAAAAATTACAGATAAGCAACAAATCTCATTCATTTATTGCACCAGTGTTCTTTAAAGGCACCACTGAGATTCCTCTGTCACAGACTTCAAAGATACTTCAGTAAAAGACCTACCTTAAATTTCCTTGAATAAAAGGGACTATCAGTAAGTTTAAGATCAAATCAACAAAATGAACAACAAAAAAAAATCCCCTAGACTACTACAAGGTTTTCATTTTAAGAACATGACCATGAAAATTCCAAGAAACAGCCCCTGGTATGTAAGTCATCACTTAAATGATCTTCAGTTTCAGAGGAACAGAAGGTGACAAAAAAACTAACTCTGCTCTCATGAAACCTCACTCGGAGTATTGTGTGAGGTTCTGGTGTCCTCTACATAAGAAGGACATGCAACTGCTGGAACAAGTCCAGAGAAGGGCCACGAGGATGACCAGGGGACTGGAGCACCTCCCGTATGAAGATAGGCTGAGAAAGTTGGGGCTGTTCAGCCTGGAGAAGAGAAGGCTGT
>JANRGW010036519.1:23312-36790 GCA_024733675.1 Psilopsiagon aymara | reverse complement strand
TATTGGTGGTGGTAGCAGCAGTGATTTGTGTTATACCTTAGTTACTGGACTGTTCTTATCTCAACCTGTGGGAATTATATTCTTTTGACTCTCCTCCCCATTCTCCCAGGAGCAGGGGGGGAAGAAGGCGGCAGGAGTGAGCTAACGACTCTGTGGCCAATTTGTCAACTGGGCTTAAACCACGACTTTCCTGCATAAAAGAGTTATGCTGGAGATCTGAATGCACAGTGTTCTGAGTAGTATGGGCAAGAACAAAGTGTTTGCAGCTCAGATGAGCCATATAGTTTCATAGATGGTATCTGACCCAAAAAATACACCATGAGGAGTCTTTAACTGCATACTTTGTCTCCCAAAACAATTTCAGGTTCCGTATGTGTAACAAACATTGCTAAGTACACAAGGATAAGCAGAATTTTGATAAAGCTGGTTAATTTTACTGAATGTGTTTACATAGTCCAGTTACATAGGACACAGAATGCAGTGCAGTTTCATGACAGAATAGTCATTAAGCAGTTGGGGAGTATCATCCAACATTGTCTGTAACACTGATTCATTCCCTCCTTCCCAAACTACATATTGGTGATACAAAGCTGATCTAGATAATGATAGACTGCAAACAGTGGGATAATTTATAGAACAGTACATTAAGGTACTCAACAGAATATATTATTCATTTGTAGCCAATAGAATCATACAACAGTATGAAGGGACCTTAAAGCTCATCCATTTCCAACTCCTCTCCTATAAGCAGGGCACCTTCCACTAGACCAGGTTGCTCTAAGCAACATCCAACCTGGCCTTGAACGCTCTGAGGGATGGGGAAGCCACTGCTTTTCTGGGCAACCTGTGCCAGTGACTCATCACCTGTTATCTTACATTATTTAATAATAATAATAATTATAATAACAAATCCAACAAATTATATAAAATACATAATGAAATAATATGTTGTCATTATACTTTGTGTCATTTTTTATTAAAGTTAGAATAAAAAGCACTTGATTGATGATACCTTCTTTCTTTAAATGCAGTTCTGCCTTAGTATATATATTAACCAAAAATCAGATCTTTTCACTCATACCATCTTTTTAATGACTGAAATCATGTTTCTAAGAAACAGACATAAATTGCAGGGCAGGTCCTACTGGAAGAAATCTACACTATAGCTCTTTGCTTGTGTTGCAGGTTTTGTACAGGACCATCAGTCAGAGCAATATGAACGTGCTGAACACAGACAAGACAACAGCTGAACTTGTGCTCCAGTTTAATGAAGATTACATTATAGAAGTAAAAGCAACAACAGAGGGTGGAGATGGCACTAGCAGCGATCAGATCCTGATTCCCAGGCTAGCTAGTAGGTTAAAACTGAATCTATTATTTTGTCACTACCTGTATAGGCTCCCCAGCCAATGATAGAGCCTTCTCTATACTGGCCATAGTACAGATGCATCTCTGCCTTAGCGTAGTGAATCATTACTAAATGTGCAGTTGACATCCAGCAGCTGTCACAGATTGTCTTTGCAGGAATTCAGTCCTTATTGATGGGGAGAAAAAAGAATAATTGTATGTTGTATGGTAATAAAGGTAATAAAAAGAAAAGCTTTTCGTGCACTTACACATGACAATCTTCCTTCTATTGAACTGGTAAATTATAATGTAAATTGGTATTAAAAAACATTAGATTTTTTACCCTTTTTTTTAGTATTACCTTGAAAGTGAGGATCATTTGTACAGTTTCAGTGTTTTGCAAGGTATTTCTATAGTTTTACAATATTTACTGTAGTTTTGGTAAATCTATTTTGAATTTTCATTGCTTGTCATAAATAAAAATTTACAGTTAATTTTTGCTCAGTATCTAGCAAGAATACTAATTTGGCAGAGCAGAAACGCATGCTTTCATTTAATCCATACCTTTTTCTGTTGTCACAGGTATGGATGCAAGAGGTTCTGGTCCATCCGTCTTGAGTATCTTCAGTGTATCCAGCTGCTTTCCAATACTATTTTCCTGGACCCTTAATTCAGTGTTGTGATGATACATTTTCATTTGCTGGGGGGAGAAAAAAGAGGAATTGGTTGTCACAAAAAAGTGCTTTTTTAAAAAAGAAACCTACAGTGGTTAAGGCATGTTTTTCTTCTATCCTGACATGTTTTTAAATTCTTTGTATTTCACTGTAGGTTAAAGTAAAAATACCATGTAAAGTTTAGCAAATCCTTTAAAGAGGAATCTAAAATGCCTTAATACTTGAACCAAAGCAGTTTACATATTACATACTTCAGATATAATGTGAGGGAGAGCAATGGCACTGTGATCAGGGTTTCAGGGAAGAGAAACTCCATTTTTGCAGTGACACGGTTTTGCATATGTTCTGCATTGTTAGGATAACTTCATTCTACATACAAAAGATGAAATCAGAGACACAGCGCTTCAATCAGATAGTAACAAACACGTCCACCAAGCAGCTGTTCTTAAGACAGTGTCATAATCCAGTAGGTTTGGATCAGTCTTCCTACTGCCTATTCTATAAGTAATTCTAACTATAGCAGGAAATCAAAGCTGGAAGATAGAGAAAAATCACAGTATGGGTGTTAGTTTTGCACAGTCCACGTTGGGATGTCTGAGAGGCAGGGCTTCCACTACTGCTCTTAAGAAATGATTTCACAGTTCTCTGCTTTATCACAGCATATATTTATGTAACTTTTCAAACACCTAACCTTCCTCTCCATCAATATATTTTTGAAGCTAATTTACTTACATCCCCACCTTGTATTTCTTAACCAAATTCCCCCAACTTCAGAATCATTTTTATTGCCCTTTTCTGAACTCCTGTCAGTGTGTTTCACTAACAAAAGTGCCCAGTTGTAAGCATTACTGAAATGCAGTTGCACCATGGCCTTATGAAAAGGAATTATTACCACCACCTCCCTCTACCTTGTCATGTGGTGCTTCCAAATATATGCAGCCCTGAATTATTTTCCTCTTTTGTCTATTGCACCACACTGTAAACACATCCTTAATTCAGTGTTTCATTCATAACTCCCCTTGCTGCTGCTTTTTAACTAATTCAGAATATTTCACCTGGTCTGGCACTCTGATGCAGCCCATTAACGTTATATGATTCTAGTAAATTTGTGGCAATACTGTAGGTTATAATAAAAAATAACACACGGACACTTCAGGCTTGCTGTTATGGAGAAATCTATGCTTTCTTTCATAGCAATACATCAATGATACGTTAAACCTGGTCCGTTTGACTTCCATAGTTGTGAATTTAGTCAAATCAGCCTTTGAGACACCTTTTAGAGAGCTGCCTACGTACATGGCAGAGCACAAGTGTTCATGTGACATACATCATATCCGTTTAAACACTTATCTCTCATCTCTCTTCTTTAGTCTCACAGTACTATTACAACACACAAAACTATAAAGGGAGAGAACCAGGAATAATGAAATTACAGTAGCACTGAATTAAAAAAACATATGCATTCAAATAGCAAATTACCTTATTAGTATCACATCCAGATGGAAATACGTGCTAACTGTTGAAGGAAGCAAGATCTGTATATACTGTACATACATAGTTATAAATGGCTAGTTGCTTTTCAATGTGGCTAACCAGTGATGTTTTCAGACACTTGCAAATGGGGGGAGGGGGGGAGATGGAAAAACAGGTGTTACTAGTAAGTATATAGGTATGTTTCATGCAACAAAGGGTGACTCTTTCTATTCTTGTTTCACAAAATTCTAGTCCAAGTTCCTGTATTGCCATTTTCATGCAGTTTACATTGTATTAGTTAATTTCCAGTTATATATCTCCATGAGATATGTACCGAGTACCTTGTTTCATATTGAAAAGTTTGAAATTTACCCTTAAAATTCCAGTTGTGTGTGTATCCTATGGTTATCTGTATGCATTTTTTTCTATTACTCTAATAAAATATTTATTACATTGAGGGATACTCTAATATTACGACGTATTATTGCTTGTTTGGATTCTGTGTTTCCACACATGGGATTTACTGCAGCTAGAAATGGTACTTACAGCATCTTCATGATATTTCTGCTAACTGGTGCTTCTTGGCAGGATAGGATCTTCTGTTGTGGTAGTTTTCCTGCCAAAAGACTAAAATCCCAACCCATATACCCATGCCTGCCTGTACAGAAAAAGCAGAGCAGGAGAGAGAAGGGAAGATGAAGGATGTAAATACATCCCAGTCTTGTCCCAGAGGCAGGCACAGGGCTGAGACTAAAGGTTATGCTTGAACCTCTGAGGTCTTCCTCTGCCCGCAGGCTTGCAGCACTGGACAAAAAAGCCACTTCTTTCCCATCTATCCAGTTAGGCTGTTTACTGTACAATGAGAAAAAAAGTATGTCATTATATTGAAGACTTAGTTCTTTATAATAATTTACTTAGTGTCTCACTCTCTAGCATTAAATGGCCTATTTTCCCCTGCAGAATGCCTATTCCTTACATAATTGCAGCTTCCCATTTTAAAGCCCAAGACTTTCTAGCATTAAAACCTTCTCACTGGGAACACAGACAAATCTGAACTATGTATTTCAAGCTTTTAAAGCATTACTTCTACCTAATAGAAAGCTGATCTAAATGCTGCAGTAAGGGTTAATAGCAATCTCAACGTGTTTAGAAGTGTATATGCAAGACTGAAGTAATTTTTCTTCAGTAAAGAGGGTTTTACCTTTCAGATGGCTGTTGGTGGACACCAGCATGTACTCTGTTTCCCCCAGTGTTCAAATTAGTCTTCCTTTAAGATGACCTCTCTCTCTTCCTCACCTTATGTTAATTTGGTCAATGTTTATTTGTGGTAATTAATAACACACTTGATTCTGTAAGTAAAAGTAAGTTGTCACTGGGAAAGGATAGAGGAAAAGGTGAAGAGCCAGTAAAGGATGAGGTGAGAGGTTCCTGAGCCAGTCTACTGCGTACAGGCTTTTCCAGAGCAGCTGCTGTAACTAACCAAGGTTTGCAATTAGGTCCTGGGAAGGAGAAAGAAAAAGAATCAATACTAATGCAAAATGTGAGTAGCATCACTTGTGCGACTGGAACTGCGGATGGTGGGAAGGTACTTCTGCCATTCTTCTTGTTTGCACCAAAAATAGCCAACATTTTATCACTTACAATTGCTATTATGCAAAATCCAGTAAGAAAGAACAGTTGGACTGAGTCATATCTTTTAGGCAGACAAACACTACTGTAAAGTATATTGTTTTCCATACCTAGAAGTGCAGCTACATTCCTCCAAGCTGGGCAGTAACACCAGAGGCTCCCAAAGCACAAAGCCAGAAGCTGGGGGGAGTGGGACAGGCAAACCCCAGGACGGACGATCCAAGCCTTTCTCTCGCTCCTGTAGGGTGAGAGGTGGGTTCTACACCCCCCAGAGCAGCATCACCACAGAGGCATCCGCAGGGATTCTCTGCAAACTAAACACAACACAACACTGGGCAACACCCTGGGTGTTTTTTGCAAACTAAACACAACACAACACTGGGCAACGCCCTGGGTGTTTTTTGGACAATGACTCACGCTGTCATTGTGGAAAGGAGAAGAGATACAAGAGTCCTGCCGCCAACTGGATACCTGCTCCAAAGAAAAAGGAATAGAAACAGCTTAAAAAAAGTATCTATGTTTGCAACTGTGTGTGCCCCCTCTGGGAGCTAGAATGGCTTTCGTGGGAAGCCAGTACCAGAAGCAATAGGTGTGCTGTGCTTTAGGAGTGGGTGGTCTGGAGGGCAAGGGTTGTTTGTGAGGTTAAGTTCAAAGTTTCTCACCCTGCACCCCTATTCTCCCAAGATTTGCTTTCTTAAGGGTTTATTGTGCTTAAAATGTGATTTTTTTTCCCTTCTTACCTGACAACTGTTCATAAGAGGGGACTTATGACACCTCTTTGTGCTTCTAAAGTCTGACCTCCTCAGAGGTAACTGGTATAAAAATTAAAACACCCACACTTTTTATTTGGACAGTTTACTCTGTCAGATGTGTTGTGAACACGCAAGATCCTCTATGAATACAAAACGAGTTAAAATCTAGTATCACTTTAGCCCTAAAAAATATTGAAGATCTACATTTTCTACTTAATTTGCCTTCCACTGGTGGAAAGCAGACATGAGCAGTGCCTGTCAGGTTATATATGTTATGAGGGAGTGCATTAATCTGACAAATAAGTAACAATGGAATATTGTGAAAATAAAATGAGTTTGTAAATGGGCACTTGCTCTCTTAGGAAAAACAACCTCCTCAGTTGTTTGATGCTAATGCTTTGAACTCCTGAAAAGCAATAAAAAAGGATATGCTTAGCAGAGACATAACTCAATGTGTTACTTCTGTTTTATCAAGCCTGCTTTATAAGAGGCACTGTTTTCAATCTGATGCATACATATGCAAGCTGCAATATGATGGTGAGGAGAAAGTATGCCACTTCATGTGTATCTCTAGATACCAGTCTTACCCTCTCAGAGAAGAGCTTTTCTGCAAAAACTTCTCACAGTTCATACATGCCTCCCTGGTGTGTATACAGCCTGGGTCTCACCGGGAAGCAAGATGTGAATCCTATAGAAAGGAATAGATATTTATCTTCTTCCAAACTTACCACGTATTCCAACTGCCTCAGCAAGCGGAGCCTGCCTGCACCCTATGCACATAGGAGCTGTTTCTCAGAGGTGCTATTCCCTTTTGGCTTGGAAGTGTTTCCCAAGGTCAGCTAAGGATGTGGACACCTCGATAGTGCCAGTGGGACTGGTCACTGCTGCACCAGCTGGCTGCAGGATGGACAGCTACAGCCGACACTTCCTTGATGGCATCTTCTCCTTCGCTGCTCCTACGCAGCTGCTGTCTTACCTCTACTGCTCACTTTTTCTGACACCCACAGTGGGTCTGACCAGCAGGTAGCATCTCATCTTTCCGGGAGGAATACATGTATCTCTAGGACATAGCCTCAGAGTAGATGTGTCTGGGCATACACCTGCCACAAAAACAGACTGGCAGTAAAAAATAGCCCCAGCCTGTCACTAAGATTGAGTCTATTTTCATATTTTCCTCTTGCTGACAGTCTCTGTGTGTTGCCAGACTACTGACTCTCTCCTGCCTCTTGTTAGGTGCATCAGAAAGCTCCCCTCCTCAAGTGTTTGGTATTTTGATAGACAGACACTCACCTTTTCTTCCATAGGTCCTCTACACCAGCTTTAACTGACACGTTGCAGTGTCTGCAGTGGTACTCGTAATATACACCATGCTTTTCATTTGCTTTGGTTTTGAGCACTCTTTTGCTTGAGACTTTTCAGTTTGTGAAAGAATTTTCAAATCAGAGTTTCACAAGACCTCATGCGCATTTTGCTTTTGTGTTCTTCCCACCCTTAGGGGTCAAGAAAACTTCATAAACTCATTTTGTACTAAGTTCCTTTTTCTGATCTGCTCACTGATCTTCTTGAGGTCAGGAAGTATCTTTGAAAGTCTCTTAATACAGGACACACACCAGTAACCCTATGTAGTGCTACTAAGACACTTTCTTCCCAACATACCTAAGATTATGCTCTTACACTTCAAAAGCATAATAAGTCTTGTGAGAGCAGGACCATGCTTTTCTCTGTGCTGTGCTCTTCATTCCATCTTGGCGATTAATTCCCCTTGGCTAGGAGAACATCAAGGCATCGGCAAATGCTGAAAAAGGAAGAATCAAAAGCATCCCAATTAGGCACCAATAGAAAGGATGCAACTTCCAAGATGTTCATTAAATCAGCACATGATAATTTAAACTCAAAGCATCTCCTAGGGCAGGGGCACAGCCCAGAAACATCCATCAGGAAAGAGCAACTGTTGAGACATTTCAGCTCCTGAATGCCGATTTAGCTTCCAGCCTCTCAAACCCCATTCCCCTCGGGATTCAGAATGACCCAGCTGCAAGTGGAGAAGGAACACTGAATTGCTTCTGCTGCTTCATCGCCAGGTGAGGGTGAAGGACGGGAATCCTCCAGCTGCACATAGGGAGGGTTCACATGCCCTTGGTAGGAGGTGGGACTGGAAACCAGCTACCAAACCATCTGGCCATTAATGAAAATGCAAACATAAAAACACTGCCTTTTGAATGAAAGCAACTGGCAGCTGTGCTCCTGAGTGACTGCATGCAGCATCCTACTGCTCTGAGACTGGAGGGGCCTTGGACACAGAGTACATCAGGGCACTTCAGAGCACACATACGGACCTGTTTGTAGGCACTCTGAACTCACTGCTCTGCAGCCCAAAATAGAAGGGCAGATTGATTTCTTTTGTCACCTCAGGGAAAGTACTGCAAGTGCTCCTGAGATCTGAGCATATAAATACATTACCCATGCCCATTAATTTGGAAGGAATATTGACAGGAAGGAAAGGTGTTCACTGGGATCAGTCTCCTGGGGGATTTCATTTTTAGGGGATCTTTCAGTTTTATGCTGGAACTCAAGCAATGACCTGTTCCATCAGCTAAAGACATAAAAGGAAACGAGTCAGAGAAAATAAGGGAAAACCCTCTTTTTCATTCCCTCTACAATACAAATAATAAATCACTTTTCCCAACTGAAGACCTGTAAAAGGAGTCTATCAAAAGGGACATGTGTTTAACTAGAGTTGCTCTCATTAGCAACCCGAGGAGGGCCATGGTTAAAGCAGGCAAATAATTTAATTGTAGTCACAATTCCTAACATTGCCACCAAACTGAGGCAGTCAAAGTTACACTTGTCACAACACTAATTATCTGTTTGAACAGCAGAGCTCTCAGCTGATTGAATGAGCTGTTCTGCAGTGAGAACAGATCATTTCATCAGCTGCATCTGATTGTCATTACTTTTTGGATGTAGGATGTAAATTGACTATAACGACAGAAAATATGGCTTTGGTACCTTTACAGCAGCTTCATATGGGACAGAGGGGAGCTCTTCTGCTGCAGCCAAAAGCTTCTGCTCATGTACTGGAAAACAGTGTCTCGGGGTTCTGTGTTGCCTTGGAAACATGAAAGAGAAAGCACTATTAATTACCTATTTTCAAGCAACCAGAGTATCCGGTGCTGAGGGCCTGATCCAAGGCTAATGAAACCCTTACCCCAGTTTCAGCAAGCTTTGACTGATCTATCAGCCCTTCAAAACAAAAGGAGGACCAAGGCAGAACTTCTGCTATATAGCTCTTTCTGCCCAAAATACTGCCAAATAACAAAGTCCCTACTATTATATCTTCTGTATAATAATTTTTACTGTTATTTAAATGTGCCTTAACTACACACTGTTTGCTTCTTTTCCTCCTGTCTCTACAAAAGAGGTGAAGATTAGAATCAACCTCTTCTTGAGGAAGTTTGAAGTTTCCCTAAGATTTTGTTTTGGAAAGACAGATCACTCCCCTGCCAGCACAGCCCAAAGCTAAAACTGCAGCCACAAAAGTAAGGAAAGATAAAAGTAATTCCAGTAAAATCTTCTCATTTTTTACCAGGAATCCTTCTCATTTCTGAATTGTGCAAAATATCCCTTCTCTTTCATTTCCAGTGAATACTAATTGTTGTCTACCAACCCAAGCATAATTTCATTCTCCACTCATTCACATTCACAAGGTTGACCATCTTTGCTAAAGTACTTTGATTGTCTGGTTTCAGATTTGGGCCAGGTTTAATGCAGCAGTACTTGACACCACTGCATGTATTTCATTAAATAGATGCTGAAATGGGCTGAAATCTCATGTGCCACACAGCCCATTCAAAGATGGGCACCCACATGGAGAAACAGCGGAGCCAGAGGCTCCACCATTTGTAGCCAGGTGGTAAGCATGTGCAATGGGCAGGGAAGGAGCCTGGGCAAGTGCAAGCATGTGGGACCTCACAGCATTGCAGATTGCTTCTTTGAGGTGTAGCAGGGGGCACAGTAATGCCGTATCAGCACATAGCTCCCTGCTGCTGTGTGATGGGCACACTCATCCACACCAACCCCTTCTTGTCTCCACAGGCATGACCCAGCTCCAGCCTCACCTTCACATCAGCTGGCACTAAAAAGGGCACAGTTCAGCCAGAAACACAAAGATGACTTCACCTCTTAACCCCAGGTATCTGACTCATCTAATTCCAGCCACACTTACAGCTTTCCCATCACATATACTCACTCTCATATACCACAGAATCATTTAGGTTAGAAAAGACCTTTCAGATTACCAAGACCACGGCCACCACCGAACCATGACCCTATAAGGTACTCTGCCCCATGAGCACTCGCATTTATATATATGAAGTGGAAGCCTAATTTCACAGTGCTTGTAGGCAAAATGTGCCAGCAGCATTTCAAACTGCTTCCTCCACTTTGAGCTTAATGAGCAAAACACACTGGGGGCTGTGACTTCTCCCAAGTCTCTTGCAGCTTTTTCTCCTCCTGAGTTGCTTCACTGCACACTTCTGAAGAAGCATAATTAACATTTTAAGCAAAGTTATCCACCAGGAACACTCGCTTGTTGAGAAAATCATCTACAACCAGACTCAAACTTTCCCTTTCTTCTGCTGACACTGTTCAACAGCTACAGCTGAAAGGGATTGTATGGGACACTGGTGATGGTCCCCACAGGTCAGTGTGTGTGTGTGTGCTGGGGAGAGCTGCAGATCGAGGCCTGGAGATGTCCCACATCTGGCCATATGCTGTCTCTCCACTGCAGCTCAGGGAACAGAATCTGGTGATCCTGCCCCCAGTACAGGGATGCGGCACAGCCATGTCCCAGGTGCTGGAGAAGCACCGCTTTCATCATTTAACACTATGCAAAAATAGAAAACGCTATTTTTATATTTGGCCACAGCTATTTTAAGCAAAAAACCTGCTTATAAAGTCTCCACAAGATGTTTTCCTTTAGTTAGCCATCCATTTCTAAATGAGCTATGTTGGTAATTCCAAGTTTTCATTTTTCTCTCCAATTTCCTCAAGAATACTGCCACCGGCAATCTCCATAAATCTCTTTTGACTCTTTCTTAAGGTTAAACTGACTGCAAGAAAGCTGTATCAAAGGAAAAGAAATATTTCATTCTGGAAGCACAGAAATGTTTACATAACACAAGATAAGCTAGAACTCCTCATTTCTACCACATAGACATGCTTGTAAAAAGCATATAAAAATAGAGCACTTTTACTGCAGTTGGGGAGGGGAGGAAAAGAGGTATTTTATAGCTCATGCAAGAGAAGAGAGAGAAGTCTGTCAATTAGCATAGTTTGTAATGCATCTAACTGAAAAGATACAGAGTTTTCAGGGTTTCCTGCCTGAAGGAGAAGAATCTCTTGGAGACATTTTGATGTTCAAGAGGAAAAGAGAATAAAGTATCCCACTGCAGCCTGGGGCTGACACATTCTCTGAGCAGCAAACCAAGGACCATGAGGAGCCTGGCTGAATAAGCCAAAGGTTCATATATCAAATGATAAAGATGACTATCAACTGGGAAATGGCTGCCAGAAACAATTGGATTCGAGCAGGCAGCCCTCAGAAAGTGAGACGAGAGCTTCATTTCAACATCCTCTTCTGAGCTGCTCTCTGAACTCCACAGCTGTGGCCACAAATTTTGGCAGCAGTCTAGTAGTAGGACTGATGAGAGAGAACACAAATTGACTGAGGGTTAGCCACTGAAGAGCAATAATAAAAATGAGATGAGAGACCTTTTTTTTAACATATTTCTCAAGAATTGGCCTCTTTTTGGCCAGCTCTAGTAAACTCAGAATAACGGGAAGTTCAATACACTTATCAATATTTATTCTAACGAGTTCCTCATCTCACTGATGCACTAAAACCAAACCCATCAACGTTTTAATATCAAACACCCACTTTTGCCTGCCCTCTGCCCTCAGAGGGGCAGAGATATCTGCTCTGCTGTTAATTAGCTATCCTCCAGGAAGAAATGAGAAAGGCTATGTTTTGAATTAGACCCATCTGGTAGAGACTGTCTTGAAAAGATGAGACTTACGTCATGTTTTGGAGCTTTCATAGGCAGAGGTTTCCCAGCAAAGGCCATCTATCCTGATAACTGCTGCCAGTCATCAGGATTATCAATTAGTCCGTAATGATTGCTTATATGAAAAAAGTGACTAAAAGGTCAGGAGGCTCACCCCTGAATAGGAACATCAAGGGGAGTCTAATAAAAAATGAGGTACTGAGACAAGGAGCAGCGCATCACTTCCCAGCATCTCCTTTTCCTTCAGCAAAACAGCAGGACTCTTGCTCTTCCTTGAGTTCAAGAACTGAGATGCTGCTGCTTGTGGCAGCTTTCCTACTTAATTGGAGTATGTTCTAAAACGTGTGCAATAGGTTCAGGTCCCCACCCTGTCCAAGGGGTTTTCACCCAACATCTCAGATTTTCTTGAAGTTTCATGGATGAGAACCCTCCCTTACCTGAACTCCCAGCTGCATGCTTGGAATAAAAGCCCAGCTTTTAGAGATAAAGGTACCATGATTTCTAGACCCAGATAATGCGCTAACTGGGCTGTCACATACCGCCCATAGCATAGTCACAGCCACAGCCTCAAGACTAAATTGCCACAAACTGCACTTCCCAAATTACAGAGGAGTCTCAGTCCACAGCCAGGCTTAGATCTGGTTTTAACCCTTATTCTATGTAGTTTCAATTCGTTTCCAGCATGTCGTGTGCTCTATTCTCTGTTCACAGCACAGCTGAAGCGCAGTTGCACAAGTCCTGCCGTTACTAAAGCTGCTTCTGTCTCACTGCTCTTATCGAGGCAGCACAGGGCTGGGATCAGCTTGTAAGGGGAGAAATTGCTTGCATAATTTACGATGTCTGTTTTCACCAGAATAACCAGACAAGCTTAAAAAATATAAGTAGACACAAGTGAGGAGCAATATGCTTAAAATGGTGAATTATATGATAGTGGCATAGAATGGGAAATACTCAAAACCAGAAGAGAATAAAAATGTAAGGCATTGGAGAAGCATCAAACATTAGCTGTATTTCACAGATCAATAGTGCATGAAACATTGCTTTAAAGACAGAAGATGATGATGTCAAGGTGGCTCAGGGAAGACATCTGAAGCTCCAAATAGACATTACAGCAGCAAGCAGACTTCACTGGTGTTGTACCACACCTGGAACCTCTAGGGAAAGGACCAGCTAGACAGCTGCTATACATGGGCTTCAACAGCATTTTTCATTACCAATAGGAAAACAAAGTGCTGGACAATCTATTTCTCTCTGTGAGCAGAACATTTAAGTTAGGTGAGCACCATAACTTACATGCAGAGAGGAAAAGTGAATGCTGGAACTAGGGAATCATAGAATCATAGAATAGTTAGGGTTGGAAAGGACCTTAAGATCATCCAGTTCCAGCCCCTTGCCATGGGCAGGGACACCTCTCACTAAACCATGCCACCCAAGGCTATGTCCAAACTGGCCCTGAACACCACCAGGGATGGAGCATTCACAACTTCCCTGGAGAACCCATTCCAGTGCCTCACCACCCTTACATTAAAGAACTTCTT
>JANRGW010036519.1:0-23212 GCA_024733675.1 Psilopsiagon aymara | reverse complement strand
ACCCATTCCAGTGCCTCACCACCCTTACATTAAAGAACTTCTTCCTCATATCCAATCTAAACTTCCCATTTAAGTTTAAACTCCTTGTCCTATCACTACAGTCCCTAATGAAGAGTCCCTCCCCAGCATTCCTATAGGCCCTGCTTCAGATACTGGAAGGCTGCTATGAGGTCTCCACGCATGATTCTGTGTGCCGAAGGTCACTAGAGCATCACTGTTCACAGAGGGAAAATCTTCCTCTGCGCACCTATGGCAGGATGGGAGCTCTGGCTGCTGACTTCAAGATCTACTCACTTAAATAGACGAGGACAAATATATAGACAGAGAAAACTGAGGGAGCAGGGGGCTGCTTTCTAAACCCCAGCAGCAGAGAAGATGCTGATTGCCAGGTTGTGGGCGGACACCACACATTTTAGAAATTACATTGTAAGTTGTAGGGATGGGGGGGTTACCACATCATTTGGATTTCTGTGGGAAACTTTCCCTCAGAGAGCCTCTTTTCACAGAAACAGCAGGGCATGGAGCTGTAACAGCGTGAAATGAGAGATCCTGAAAAGCAGTGGTGTTCCACAGGAAGCCCTGCATTTGCATGTTAAGCTACATCTATTCCCTGAATGCTCAGACACATGAAAGCAACCCCAGATTTCAGTTAGCATCAGATATTTCAGCCTCAGCCTGAATTTAAAGGTCATGCATGTTTAGAGCTTTTTCTGCACTTAGCTGGAGCAGGATTACACAGCTCTACATAGGAAGGGCAGTGAGGGAAGCACCAGCTCAGCCATACCAGGATGTCAGGGCCACAATCCCATCTGTAGCCAACAGTGTCTGACATCAGCCCCCATTCCCAGTGATGATGGCCCCGATACTGGGATGCTGTATGAGAGACACTTCTCTGATATCAGTGGCCTTAACAAGACCTTTTTAGCACTTGTCAGGGCTATGACAGCTAAACCTTTTTAGTCATGTAAATGCAGCGTGAGCAGAAAGCAACCGAATGAAACCCCATGTCCTTTTTACTAAACACAGCCCTGATGGCAGTTCAAGACATTTAAACTCAATTTTAACCTTTCTCATTTTTAGAAATCAAATTCATTTTTTACAAGGCTGTAGTTTTCCTACCTGATATGGCAATTCTGCTCCAGCTTTGTGGCACGGCTGGAGGGGCAAGGAGGGATAAAACCCACCGTCTCCCCCCCACCATCATAAGTGGTACCACCTCACCAGGGCATAGATGCTCAGCTGAGCTCCTTGCTTCTCCTCATCCTCCCATCATGCCCTAACAAATGGTTGAGTATTGCAAGGTTGTCATCAACACCACTGACCTCCCCAGTACAGATTCCATCCTTCCTTCAGCATTCAGGAACAAGTGAAATAGGAGATAAAGAGTAAAATTTTGACCTTTTACCATCTTCCAAATAGAAGCACTGATATAGCCACACATTTGAATATTCGGGAAAGGGGAAGACATACATACTGGATTTACTGATATAAAAATTGTCCTCAGCTACTGAATTCCTGGTGCTGGTGAAGGTTGAAGAAGAATTGTATGTATGCAGAATGGATAATATGTGATGGCTTGCTTTTGCCTGCTAAAAAATAAAGGACTTGATCAGTTGTTGGTTTGTTTGGGTTTGTGACTAGATTGATATGATTTATGCCTAAGTGTACTGAGCAGCTAAATAGCACTAGAAGCTAAGTTCTCTGGATTTACCTGAAATGCATTGGGGAGCCAGTAGAGAAGGACCCATGAAGAGACTCCTCTAACCCAGAAAGGAGCGGATACCCTCCAGAGGGTTATTATTTCAGTTCTCCTGGACTGTCATTTATCTCACACATACTGGTCTCATCTCTGGAGGTGGAGGTCAACTTCTGAAGCCACAAGGGAGGGAGGTGGGGACAGCTGCTCTGGCACAGCCACATCAGTGACAGACAGCCCCAAGACCTGTGCCAAAGCCCCCCCCCCCCCCCCGACTTCCCAGCACAACTGCATGCAGAAGGACTTAAAAAGACCTGTTTCAAGATGCCTTCCTTCCCCTCCTACATCTTCCTTTCACTGTACTGAGACAAAATTTCTCCCGTAACTGAAGGAAAAGCAACTAACCTCAGAAGAATATAACTGTGAAGATGAGTATGTGTTACTCAGAAATCCTCAATGTACTTGTTCAGCTCTTCACTGAAGGGTGAGTTCAGAGAATTGCTGACAGCAGCTACTCTCAGGGGTACCACCAATTTTAAAGAGGGGAGGTAGTAGGTACAGCTGGCATCACCAAGCAAGCAGGTTTGCTTAGCACAGCGGAACACCCCCCTGGGGCTTTGGAACACTCAGTTTCTGGCCCCCTAGTTCCTTTGCACAAATGCATTTATGCTTTGCTCTGGTGCCTCCAAAAGCACTGACAATGCTGAAGTACCTGCTACACTGAGACCACTACTTACCCCAGTGATGCACGTGACAAAACTGCTTGCAGGTTTCAGGGGTTTTTAGCTGTTTGCTGTATCTAGACAAGCCCTTTGTCTTACACTTGGAGTATGCTTTCTTCTACTTTCTGCCTGCAAACCTCGTTGCCAAAGGCATCTTCTTCCATTACTGCAGTCCCTGAAGCGTCTGTTCATGATAATATTAGACTCTGTGAGGTCTTGGTGGTTTGCCCTGTCTGAAGAGATTTTCCTTTTCCCTCTCTTCCTTCAATAAATCTACACCTGGTCAATCATGCTGACTTATGGCATCTGATGCTACTTGGCACCCTTTGCATTCACCTCTTACCTCATCTGGCCCTTGGGTATGCCATAAATCTGTTACCGTTTCTGGGACTCAAATCATACCAGTGCATGCCACTGAAATTCCTCAGCACTCTTTTCCTTTTCAACTATATCCTCTTTGTTTATGTTGCATTAAGTTACCCCAAGCGTCACTGATACACTTAGGGTACAAAGCAGGAGTTACATAGCACAGCGGCATCCATGTAAGACAAAACTGATCTTATGTGCAGGATGGAAACATTCATAGCTCACGATGGCCACCTGAAATAGGGTTATATAAAATTGCAGATAGTACCAAAAAATTTCAAAATAGAGAAGGAATTCTGACAGACCTATGAAATGGAAATATTGCCTATTAATTTTAAATACATTACCCTATGAGAAATGTGGCCATCCTGCATTTAAATGTGTAACTATCTCAGGATTTAGTGCATCACTTAAAAATTTTCATGGTCAAGATAAAAAAAAAAGAATTAAAAAGCTCTGAATCAGAGTTGATCACCTTCAGCATGCTCATCTGGGGCCTGCTCAGGCTCTTGGCACAAGCAGCTCCATACCTTTCAGCAGGTGAACAGCGCAGTTGCCTTTGGGAAGAGTTGTGAGAGAAAAGAAGCTGAATCACTGCAGAGACTCAATAGTGTCAGGAGAATACTGAGCAGTTGCTCTCTAAGACAGGCTCTAAGGTGGGCAACACGAGCAGGTACAGCAGCTGCAAAGTATGTAGCCATTGTTAGCATCTTCACATAAAATGTAAGTGAATTTTTTACAACCTACAGTCAGCTTCGATGCAGCCTAAGTGAGGAGGCATGGAGTAAGGAAGCCTGCTGTCTCCTGGACATATAACTTGGGGCAAGTCCTCTTCCCCTTCATGTTTCCTAGCAAATATAACCCTATTTTACCCTCATGGACTACTGCAAAGTGGATCATGGTATTTTTAATAGCACTCTGCGGATTCAACCTTGCTGTTAATCCCTTTCCACGTAGTCTCACATGAGTGGCATGCAATTCTGAATGATCTCCTGCATTCACAAAGAAGCAGAAAAGTCATCAGCAGGTCTACACAAGTTTATTAAGGTATTAATTTCAGCAGGAAGATCCAAATTCCTTAAAATAGAATTTTTGGAAGAAAAGTGCTCCTGGGTTACAAGAGGGTAAGAGAGAACTGACAAAAAATGTTTAATTCTGGTTTTCTCTGAGGAAAACCTGTGCTTAAGATCCTGCTCCACATCTGGGTTTTTTTTCATTTTTTAAAAAGTTTGATTTAGCATTCTGCAGGGCGATAACAGTCACTGCCACCAAATGGTTTTTCCTCTCAGTCTGGCATTCTTTTTGCTACCTCTGTTGTTGCTTTTCCCCTCGTGATCTGGTCCTCATGGAATAAACATGCTTCTACCTATTGCTAGAGCAATACCAGATATTGCTAACCATTGCAGCAGTGCTGAATGCTGGATAACCAGCAAGTTAAACTTCACTAGGAGTCATTAATCTGTTACAGGAGCTTAAAAAAATAATCACAAGCTGAAACAGTGCTTTTTCACATTAGCCTGACACCACCAAAATATTTGCACACCCTTGATTTTCTATGGCAATTTTTATATCATCAGTTTAAAACAACATTTATCATTTGGAATAAAGCCACCAAAATTTAATAGCCTTTAACAAAGGCTCGGCCTTAGGTTGAAACCAGCTGCATATACACTGTCCTGCTGTTTGAAATGCAGGGATCATCCAAACCTCAGCCAACACGCTCCAGACTAAACAAATAAAGATGTCCCATGTAAACATTTCCTGATTTGCTAGCCTGAGATTCTTATGAACAAGTTACTGATAACATCTAGTTCCTTTAGTGCAAGTTCAAAGCCCACAAATGAAGCCTTTGCTCATCACAGAAACATGGGAACTGCTTTTCTAATTGGGATTTTTTATTATTCTCATTATAGACTATTAGGCTGAGGTTCTGCATTTATAATTCATGTTTACAATTCAATTATTTACATAATGGGCAAAAATGTAAAAGCAAATAGGGTATAGATTAGAAATATTTGTGGTTTCTTATTACAGTAAAAGAAGACTACTTCAAAGCATAGCTTTCAAAATGAAGGCCAATATTATTTCTAGATGCACAGCTTTTAACAGTCTTTGAAAAGACACACTCAAAACTAATGATAAGCAAATGTTACAGATATAATACATGACATTCTGGACTAATATACGTGCAAGACCACAGCCCAAATTGGAACTCTTGCCTTAGAAACATGCTATCTTCATCAAGTCACAAAGTTAGAAAACATCATATCTTGACTCTTTTCCCTGCAATGGGCAACAGAAAGCCCAGACCATGAAATGACCTTCCACATTATCCTCTTCTTGAAACATACATAAAACTCCCCCCTAGAGAGGCTGTATGACAATTTAGAAGGACCCAGCTCCTTTCTTCCCATGCCTGCACAGACTGGATACCTGCACAAGAGAGATACCAATGTATGGCTAAAATAAGACATTCCCTTATACATCTCAAAACCAAGGGCTGATATGTACTGTGCTTCATATTTTGGTCTTAACTCTGTCTTCTCATCATGCATACATTGTTAAATGGAGTAACACATGGGGCTGAAAATTACCAAGCAGGTGTTTAAAAGACATTCGTAAGCAGTTTTGCTATAGTCTAATTAGTGTTCTAATACATATTACATTGCAGAGTCATCATTATTCCCCCTTCATTAGCTGCTGATATACAATGCATCATAGAAAAAGTCTAACCCATTTTCTTTTTTTTTTATGTAAAAAAAGAAAGCTTGTTTCTCCCATTAACATAACAAAGACAATAGGAATATGATTAATGCATCCAATCTAAACTATGTGCATTAAACATTAAAAACCAATGCACCATCTCAGCTTAATGTGCATTTGCAAATTATAAAATACACTTGTCAATATTAACAATGAGATGTTGTTTAGAAAGAAAACAACAGAAAATATAAACCTTGTCTTCTAGCTTTTTGTAACTGCTGACCCCTATTCCTGTTCTTTGGAGAGACCACCAAGTCCACCAGAATGCGTCCTAATTACTCAAAGCACGGTCTGACCGGGTGGGTAGACAGCTACAGGACGTATCTATCTCGCAGTTACTCCCATGAGAGCAATCTCTGTCAGCTCCACGCAATTTTACGCTAGTTTTGGCTAGTGATAGCACACTCTCTGCCCGAGCAAGAGCTGTAGGATGAAGAAAGTGACAAAACATTGCCATTCCTCTCAGGCTCTCGAATGGGTTTTGCAAGTGCACCGAGCTCAGCCCCACTGCAGCTGAACTGCTGCAGGATCCCAGACAGCTACTGCAAAGTTAACGTGTATCTAAACTGCAATCACAGCAACACCATCAGAGCTTGGATCTGCCAAATGTTGACATGTGCCATTAGAAACACCTCCATCCATTAGACATACCTGATACATCTCCTCATTGGGATAACCTGTGCCAAGGACAAGGTCATTTCCAAGCTTACTCTCCAAGTTTCCTCTAGTGGTACATTGTATTTGGTTGCTCAAGTCCAGCTACTGAGGGTACAGTCACTTACCCAGCCTGCTGTCAGCACATCCCCTAGAGAACCCATATGATAAAGTGGAAGGACCCAGCTCCTTTCTTCCCATGCCTGTGCAGATGGGATACCCACACAAGAGCACTAAGAGATATCGAAGTATTGCTAAAATAAGAAATTCCCTTTTCCATCTCAAAATTCAATTCTCCATCAAATGCTGAAAATTAAGATGAATTCACCAGAGGGGACAGCAGCAGAGGAACACACATTTTTATGCCTGCTTAGCCTTTGACAGCAGCCCTTTAATTACAGCACATGGCAAGTCTTCAGGAACTTGCTAATTATGTCTGATCCCCCAAACTCAACTTATAGCTTCTCTGCCGTTCTGCTCTCCACCTTCTCCAACAGTGCAATAACAGATGCTTCACAAACTGATCCCTTATGAAATGTAACACCAAGTCTATAATGAGGTTTTATTGCAACAGCAACAGATTTTACTCTTCCTCTGGAGATCTACAGAAATCTGGTCAATTTTTGAATTCAAGCTTTGGGGACTAAAATACCCCCAAGTTGACACCAGTCAGGAAAATGATACAAGCAGCAGAGACATTAGGGCTGTGGGACCATGCCCTCTTGCTTGCTCTGCATCCAGCAGCCATGCAGACAGGGACTTCGACCTTGAACTGAAAGACAGTGGGTGAATTCTCATCTGGCTGAAGCTTGCTGATGCTTCACCAGGGACTTGGCACTGCGGTATCACTGTTCTCATAGAGGATAAGCCATGTCCACAGCAACGCTGCCAAGCAGCTGGAAACAGCCCCAGGATTTGCTAGGGATATTTCTGTCCATCTCACAAGGAGACATTTTCCCTTGGGTTAACCAAGGACATCACCTTCTGCCAAGATGATAAGAGATGCTCATCTGGGGCTGGTGCCTCCCTGAAGAATACGGCAGCTCACACCACACCATGCAACTGCAGGCACTCGCCAGTGGGGCACCCAAACCCCCTGTTCTCGTGATGGGGTGAGAAGAGTGATATGCCCCCAAGATCTACAAAGCCACACCAGGACCAATTCCCTGCTGTGTAGTCTGATGTCTCAGCAGGTCCACACACTTCACTGCAATGCTACAGAGCATTGTGTTTCAAAAACACCCCACAAATACAAGTCAACAAGTGCTGTGACTGATGTCACACACACAGGTAAGACTTCATATGTCTTTACTTTAAAGACAAGGAATCAGCAGCAAATAGGCTCAACAATTTTAGCAGAGGTTGTTCAATAAATCAGTTGCAGAGCTCGGGTTGGAATCCAGAGATCTCGTCTCCTGTGATTGTCTTGATTTAACTTTGCTAGAACCACCTTAATTATTCTGTTTTGCTGTTACAGGCAAAACCTTGAGTATAGGAAATATTATAAAGCCCTGTGCAGTACAGAAAAGAAGCTTGATGGGATTTCATGTCTGATGAGAATACCCAGGACAAAGAGCAGAAGGTTGAAAATGGATGAGCCAAGAACACTCTGAAGTTTCCCAAGGAAAAGGGTAATGGTGTTAAGAAAATTTAATATGTATTTGAGATGAGTTCCATACAGCTCTATTAGCATTAAGTCACCTATTTTTTGTTTTTTCTTGTTCTAAAGCCGCATTTACATCTCATCTTAAAGAAACTACTGAACCACACGGAACTGGTATGTTATATCTCAAACCACATTAAAATAGCCAAGAACAGTGGTTTGGTAATATCTCAATGCAGCATGGACATAGCATTTGATTTCATATACCGATCACTTTATGCAATTAGTGGAGTATGTGCAAGTTAACAATCGGCACTGCTCCTTACTCTTGTTTTCTGTAGTGAGTAAAACTGACTGAAGCATAACAGTAAGCAAGCAGTCATGTTTCCTATATTTGACAAGTAAAATTTGAAAATATGCTTAATATACTTAAGGGCAATAAGAAAGTTTTTCTTTGTCTTTTGTCTGATTAGACGTTGCAGATATTTATATTGTATTCTGATTGTTGATTACTCAACAGATATGGGTGAATGTCTTATCCTGACTTCTGACACATCCACTCTGACCAACACCCACTTGCGCATGAGGAAGTAACTGTAAAATCAATTAACCCAACAGCTATTTCTGCAGTCTGAAGTGCAATTACCCACGGAATATTTTTCAGGATAGCAGAAATTCATCAGTTATGTTTAACCTAGACTATCTTTTCCCTCTGCACATTCAAGAAGCAGTGCTTGCCTATGCAGACAGAAAATGGCAGATGCAGGTGAGCTGGTTCTCACCTGCTCTGGATCAGTTAAAACACTGTTTTAACACCTAGGAAGGTGTGATGGGACATGGGCAGATCTTGCAGATACAAACTGAAATTATAACCAGATCCCTACTACTGAAGATGCTTGTCCCCATATAATACCTTCCTTCCTTTTTGCCCTCTTCCACCTTTTCTCTGCTTCTTGTCCCACTATCAGATGTGTCTGTAGATTAGGAAGTTTCAGGGTAATTTCTGTGAACATCTGTAGGGAGCCATCTCCCACCTTGATGAACACACGCTTTCACAGCATCACCTCCATGACAGCAACAGCAAGTTACCACCTGCCAATCTTCAAGGACATGCAAGGGGGCTGTGTGTCCAAAAGCACTTTACATCCACTATATCAAGAGGTTTGCTCCAGTTACGGATGCTGGATATTAACAACTCTAAACATAAAAATTAGTTCATCTATCTCAGGCTTACAGTAGCCTCTGTGTAAAAGTATTTTACAGTTGAATAACTTTGATTTTTTTTTTTTTTTAGCTCTATGTAAACCAGGCAACATCAGTATAATCCTTAGAATCTAATAATGATTCCATCAGTGTAAAATCATTATCCTTAGGCAAGAAGGAAATCAATTCAATTATGATGTTGGTTGAAAATTCACGGGTGAAAAGTTGTAGTACATATTAAACTTGAGGCTGGAAAAGCTGCAGTACATATTAAAATGGTTACTACAAAATTTGTGCATCCAGGCTAACAAATGCTAATATGTTCCTTTGTTGCCTTCTAATTTATATGATTCATATAAGCCTGCAGCAAGAGAAACTTGTTTTAAAATTCATCCACATTAAAAAAAAGCAATGCAATGAATTGTAAAGTTATTAGCATTCATATCTGGTTATGTTATTAAGTTGTACACATCAAATCTGGTAGTACAAGTACAAAAATGTCATAACGAAGTAGAACAGCATTTAATCAGAGGAATTTCTAAAGGTCGTCAGAGCGTCATATAAATTCAACCGTGCATGACAGCAATATGAAATAAATAACTCAAAGAACACAATAAGAATAAACTTCAATCTTTGAGCTTTGTTTCCAGCAGAAGAAGAATTAGCCAAATTTCATGCTGAGAGAACAGCTAACAAAAACCACAGAATTCTGTAGCTTTAATTAATGAAAGACTAATAAGACGCAGATAAGGAATTTCACAGATAAGGAATTCGCAGATAAGGAATTTCACACAAGGGAGCTAACGAGGTATGTACACTGATAGCTTCCAGTGAACAGCTGATCTCGTATGTCTCTAAAACTGAAGTGTTCTGTTTTTTCTTCCTCATTAGCCAGATGAGGCCTAAATGATTCCATTTAAATAACCAATGATTTGTTAGTATTTTTGCACTCGTAACAACAGTTTGACTGCTTTAGGATATGTGTTATAGGCCTGAGACTTGGCAGCTCCAAACACTGGAGCTGTTTTCATAATTCAAGCTAATGTAGCGACAACCCCTGCTTTCCTTGCTGAGCGCTATGATGCTCCAGTATGGCCAGAGCAGATGCAGTGGTCACCCAGAGCCAGTCTCTGGTACCCATAGTTCTGTTCAGCAGCCCCTTCCTCTGCACAAAACCTAATTGATTTCACTGGGATACAACCCAGAATAAAGATCACAGTGATTAAAGGCACCAGGATCTGGCTTGGAAGGTGCATTCACATGATCTGAAAAGGTGATACAGCACAGCTGCACACAAATGCACACAGGCTAAATAACTAGTTCATCAAAGACTGTTTCTGAAGCCCTACATGCACCCATGGCTTTCACCTAATTAGTTGTCTTGGACAGAAAAAGGAATAGGCCCTTTGGTCAGACCTGGTCTCCAGCTCCAGCTGGAGGGGCATGGCAGGTGATGAGGCCCATTTCTCTTCTCCAAGTGGCCACTTTTGGGCAGGATCAGGAGCACTGCACTGGGGACCCTCATCCTTTATTCTGTTTGAACAAGATCACTGTCATGTTTTAATGATAAAGATTTTTTTTTTTTTTTTCCTTTTTGCAATGGCAGTTCTGTGTCAGAATTCAAGCAAGACATAGCCCTGGTGCTGCAATAACAGCATCTGTGCTGGTGAAGAGAAAGCAGATTAAATGCTTTACTGCTTCCATATATTTCAGCTGTCCAAACTGCCGAGCATGGAGAAGCCTTTTACCTTCGACCTCTGGGCTTTCTGAGCCTGATCACATATAGGAATTTCACAAAGCAACCGCTTCTCTCCTAACGGACCTGTAAACTTTCTGAGTTCCTGTGCGTGCCTATTTTTGTGTTGGCCCTTTCCCCATGAAAGAACACTTAGGATTTAGCACTATAGCAGAGACAAAATACAGATGCTATGTACTTCAACAGTGACAAGCCAGCTGGATTATCTGTGTGACTGTGCATCACCAAGACGAGAGAAGAACACGCTATTCTACATTTCAAACTAATTTAGAAAATCCACCACTGTCAGTCCAGAGAAGTACTTGCTTCTTTCTAAGATTATAGAGAATTAGGTTTTTCAGCCTGGCTTCCAGCACCCTCTTCTCTTTATCCTTTTCCCTCATATCCATGCTGGTGCCCTCCAGCACAGGGCAGTGAGGACTGCATCTTGGACACCAGTGCCCTTCACCAGAGCAATCCCTACACTGGGTAACATGACACACTGCATCGAAACACTAAAATCTTAACCTGTACATCACCCATCTACTAAGGCATGACATGATACACATGAAGACTTTTCCATCTCCTTATATGTCCCCTTTAGGCACCACCAAGAAAATAATTTCTGTTTTATTTTAATTCTAATCAATGCCTGCAACAGACAACTCCAGAGGCTGAGAATGGCCTCATGCATCATTTTCATTTGTTTTAATTCATTAGCATCTGCACTGAAAGAATTTACAACCACACTCAGGTTTCCTGAGAAATCATCCTAGCAGCATGTTTACTGAATCAGCAGGAAAAGTGAATAAACAAAATGAAATCAGAAAAGAAGAAGCAGTATCTCAATGGAAGCTGGAGGATCTGAAAAGAGCCATGAGATTATAATCTTAAATTAAAACCACAGTGAGAGCAATATAAAAGATATTCTAATCACTATATCCAATTAAATGAAGTAAATCACTAAAGCATGTTAAGTACTTTAACTATTATAATAATTAAGAATCAAACAGAAATCAAGCATCTTTGAAAGACTGATGATGCACATTAGTGAGCAGGGAATGCTGTTTCCCATTCCAATGCAGAGACAAAGCAGAAAACACAGATTTCTCAGTGCCTAATGCCAGCAAGAGTGCAAAAGCAGGTATCCCATGTGGAAATCCCCGCTGAGAAATGGCACAGCCTCACCCTCACAGTCCCAACCATGTCCTGCTCCTGAGGTGAAGAGCATCTTACACTTGGTACATTTTATGATATCACTGTCTGAAGCTCTAAAGCAAATGCATGAATTAGAATCATAGACTGGTTTGAGTTGGAAGGGAACTTGGAGATCCATCCAGTATCAAACCGTGCCACAGGCAGGGACACCTTCCACTTAGACCAGGTTGCTCCAAGCCCCGTCCAACCTGGCCTTGGACACTGCCAGGGATGGAGCAGCCACAGATTCTCTGGGCACCCTGTGCCAGCGCCTCACCACCTTCATCATAAAAAAAGTCTCCTTCTTACAGCCAGTCTGAATCCACCCTTTTTCAATAAACAGCCATTAACTCTGGCCCTATTGAAATAGGTTCCTCCAACACAGAATGGCACCCAGTGGCTCAGTGACAGAATTACCTAACAGAGGCAATGCTGTCAGTATGTGTGTTATTGTCCAAAGTCACTCAGTACACATTTAACATCTCTTGAGTGCTGGGAATGTCCTGGCCATAACACAGTGATAAATTACAACACAGCCATTCAGATAAGAATCTGCAGCTCATGTACAACTCCTCATTAAATTAAAGACAGTCATCTTCCTATTCTAAATCAGTCTGATGCTGTGTGTGGATGATAGATATTTTAATTAGTAAAATTACCAACCAAGAAGTACAATTTAGACACAAGATTTGTCTACAAGTGATAACTCCCCAACTTTTCAGCAATAGCTGGAGCTAAGCTTTCTGAATACAAAATATTGCTATTGTGTTAAGCTATGGCATGCACATGGACCTCACTGATGACTCCTCTATTTCCAGAGACGTTTACAATAAATCTTTTTTTGTCTCTAAGTTCAAAGCACCCCCGCTTATACAGGACCCATTTTTACCAATTCCACACAGTTTCCTTGCCTTCAGGAAGCTACGCTAAATATCAGAAGACAGTTAAAATTAGGTGAACTCTCAAATTGGAGTCTTTATCTCAACAACACGTATTTGGAAAAAATAGCTACAAAGAAAACCAAAGGTGTGAAACTTGCCCTGCTGGAGTCCTCAGCCACACAAAGACACCCTGAAATGCAGTATGATGTTTTCATGAGATGCAATCAGCACAGTGAAGGACGGATCATTTGCACTGTGTTTTCTCCTTGTGTTGCTAATGCCATGGTTCTGATGATTATAAATAATCCAGAGAGTTTATTTAGCCACATTGCCCTGCACTTCAGGGAGGAGAACTGTATTCAATAGACTAACATACTGGATTTTAAGGCTTCTCCCTCTCATTTTCTCTTCACACATCCCTTTTGCTTGGCAAAAGTTTGTGCATGAAAAACATACTAAGAAAAAAAACAAAACTGAACAAAAGCAACAGTGAATTTTGCTCCCATTCTTTTTCATGTTTGTTTTCCTTGTACAAAAAAATGCATTGAAGCACTCAGTGTGGGATTTCATATGTCGCAATTTTATTTCAGCAAAGTAATCTCTCCCACATCACATTGTATGAAAAGGGAGAGAATACAGCAGCAATGTGGGCTTTTTTCATTCCTACAACTTCTTTATTGCCAGCAAGTAAATACAATTATACACTGTGCACAATACATGCTAAAACTATAAAATATCTGCAGTACATCTAAGTCTATTCGAGATATGTCAAGCCTCTATTCATGTAAAGAAGAAAAGAGAAAAATATTACAGAAGGATGGGCTCCCGTGCTGTTCTTGCAGCAGGAAAGAGCTTGGATAGGAGTATGAGCAATCTGCAACCTGCAAAGCCACTGCACCACTCAGCCAGTACCAAAAGTTTTCTTACAGGCTGTAACACTCTGCTATCACATTTGCAATATTACTTTTAGGAAACCCATTTTCACTAAGTCCGGCTCATAATCACTTTTGCGTCTTGAACCATACAACATTAGACTAAGCATAAGTATTGGCAACACTCATCTTTGGATTCTTCCTTTACTACATTCTCAGAGCATAACCCATCCTGATCCCAGTGCCGAGAGGTCCTGGCAGCCTTCAGCTCTCAGAAATCAGATTTCCCTCCAAAACAGTACTTATGTCTAGACTACAAACTGCTGCTACTCTTACCCACTGTCCACAAGCAAAAGCTCCCCATCCCTCCAGCAATGGTGAGCCCCATTCCCATCACTACAGGTTATAATTTCTTAGTCTCTGCTCAAACAAATACAAAGTTAAATGCAAAAGGCTGTTCAATGCATTCAAGAATACGGCCTTGCAAAACTCAGGTTGAGTCAGTATGTGACCTGTTCCAAGCCACAAGAGAGGATAAACCCACTAAGAAGGTATGAAAATCCAGCACTAGCTTCAAGCACACACCATGGTGAAGGGGTTTAACTGCAGCCTGCCAGCCAAACCTGGTGAGCGTAAGGCTCATTTCCCAACAGAGATGGATGCATTGACACGTTATCAAACCATACGCTGGCCTCAGATGTAGCTTTCAGACCAGGCTCAGGCCAAAACACAGTCCCACTGAGGGGATTTGCAATGTGATGCTGCACTAAGAAAAAGGGCAAGTTAAAGACAAAAAGCAACAATAAGTAATATTAATCCAAAATTACACAGTAGTGGAATCCCTTCAAAAGAGATGCTTTTTATCCACAATCCAGTTCAAACTTTCTCAGTTTTAGCATAAAATATTGCAACCTATTGGAAAAAAATCCCAGAGCCCCAGAGACAGACTCATCCATGCCATGACCAAAACTCCACTTTAATAGAAAGCTTTAACCTAGGTTCAACCTTATGTTTTAGGGTTACTCTTGGAGAGCTCCCCAGTTACCTCCAGCTCCTCCACTTGGTCGAAGCAATGCTTCAGTCCCTTCTGCCATTTCAGACCCCACAACCACTGCATCAGGGTGGTATGGCTTCAGACCTGCTCCTGAAGCTGATTTTTCACCTCCAATGGGCCTCTTCTCCCAACTTGCCTCTTCCATTATCTGTATCATCTAAGTCTTCAAACTCTCATCCCCAAAGATTTAACCAGCCTCCCAGGTCTTCCAAGCAGTTCCTCACTCAAAAGCCTCCAATCATCTGCCAAAATATTTTTACCTTTCACCATATAAAGCTTAGATTTTCCTGTGTTTTAAATTCAGCCTGCTCTATTTTATCTTCTAATATATCTCAGTGTCTTCTACCATTCCTGGTTATGTTATTCTGCATTAAGGAATGACCTTATCTATAGGTATAAAACCTGACAGCTTTCAGCTGTTCTTTTACTGCTGGATTTGTTCTTTGGGCTGGGGAAGGTGAAGGCCAGGTTCAGTTGGATAACCAGAAAATATCGACTGAGACCTCCCTGCCCAGAATCAACCTTTTCTCTGTCTAGAAAGTCTTGGATAATGGCTCTGGTTTTTCTTACCCCAAATTATCCCAAGAAAGATAAAATTGCATCTCTCACAATATTTTGGAGTTCTGGCATTTCAGAAACAAGGACTGCTTCCCTACAGAACAGGAGGATTCAAATATAGCAGTGGTCTGCATGCCTGATTAATCTCGCACACTAAACACACAGACCAACCCCTTCAAATAAAGATGCCAGCAACACAGAAGGCAGTAACTGTCTCCCTAAATGTGCTTCCATTAAGAGGTAACATACAAAATGCTATTTTCCATCTAGTGTTTGAATTCATCCAAAATATATCCTTATTAATGGAATTCTAGACATTCTCATTATATATGCTGCTTTTTAAGCACAGTAAATGGTGATCCTAAATGATGCCTAGTTCCTTAAGTTCTTTAGGGTTCATGTATACAGCGCTGCCCTTCCCATTACATTTCTAATAAATTACTCCCATTTTTATATCCGAAATCCCAGAAATGGCACTAGACAAACCTATCATTTAACTCTTACATTTAATACAAACTATTTCACTCAGCATGAAAGCATTTTAAAATTATTCCCATGCATACTGTGGTTGTACTTGGTAAGCTTAGAATGTCCATGGCAACTGATGAATATTACTGCTGCTACTGCTATAAATAACAAACTTATTTGGCAAAGTCTGAGATGCAAATATTAAATCCAGCACAAAGACAATTTTCCATTCCTTCTTTTGCTCCCTTCTGAATTAGGAACCTATACTTGCATGTCAGTAGATTATTTCCAAACAGAGCTGCAGGTGTCACAGTACTGCAGAAACTAGCAATTTTGATTGACATTGTTGTCAACAAGAATCACACGTTTGGGGTCAGGATGCTGCATAACACCAAGCCAGCTGTAGCAGCAACTCTCTCTTCGAACCAATGAGCCCTCCCAGTCCCAGCACTGAGACGTTACAAACAGAGCACATCTTTTGGAGAACCATCAAAATTTGTGGCCATTTGTAGCTTCATTTGGAAAAAGCCAAAGGCAGTCTCACCTGCGTGCAACTGGGTCGCTATTCTGCATGTGCAAATTAGGCAGGAGCGCATGCAAATGGAGCTAATGACCTTTCCAACAGATGGTATGACTGTCTGTGAGCCCCTGTTTTGAGACACACTTTTTTGGAGGGAGTGCCAGAAACAGTACACATGATGGGAGAACTGAGCACAGTTACATTGCCCAGTACACTTGGAATGTCACATACTGTCAAGTCACTACATATTTCTCTGCTCCTCTTGGCCACTTTCCCATTCCTGGCAAGGGAGAGGGGGATATCCCTGCTACCTGCCCATGCTATAATGCTGGGACCAAGCAGAGCAGCAGCACTACATAATTGGGCTCTGGTCAGCTGGGGACAGTATGCCATGGCTCCTCCCCATGAGCCTGTTGACCACTTGGTGGGGCACGGATGGACAGCAGACCTGTCACCTCCCAGCAGTGCCCTCTGTAGTGCTGCAGCCAAGCTCTGGCAGGGATGGTAATTGCTTTTGAACTGCCACTGTGTATGGAGAATTCAGATGAACTGTAAGAAGCACTTTGTCTCAGTGCCTTCCTTGGCTCTGCCATGAAAGCTGCCGGCTGCTGCTGCGATTACATCCCTCCAGAAGTTAGACCATTGCCCCAAACCCAAAGTGGCATCTGTATTAAAGGCTAGTTACAAGCAGCTTCCTAAATCATCTCACAGTTGCCATTCTGCTCCTGCTGCCCATCAGGCTGGCTTTTGCCTTCCACTGCTGGGACCTGTAGGCTCTAGAGAGATGGCCTACAGACCTGCCTGTGTTTCATGGACATGGCAAGTGAGAAGTTGGTGACCAAGCCTGAGCCTAGATCCAGGTCAGACATGAGTGGTAACTGCAACAAATGCAACATTTTCCTTCCTGACCCCGCTCTTCCTACACATCCATTCTCAACAGCACTCAAAAGGGGATCAGTAAGTTGTGTCCTACCCAGATCTCACCTTCCTGCCATTCTACCAAACCACCACCAACTCACTGGGACACTGCAGCTTCACAGCTCTGCCACACTAAGTTACTCCAGGGTCCATGCTGAGACACCAGCCAGCTACACCTTACTCTAAGTCATGCTGAAATATCCTCTGACACACCACCAGAAAAATCAGTTGTAAAACCAGCTGATTCAAAAGAAAAGTAGCAGCATCAGCACAGACCTCACTTCCACCCAGGAATTTGCTTTCAGTCATATTAGCCAAATGTCATCTTGCTAGGCACAGTATCCTGAGCTAAGGTGTGCAGCTTCTGACATTTCAGGATGTGGAAAAACAAGGTAAACATCAGTGTGGGAGAAATAAATGGGCACGTTAGCAAACTGCTGCTCAGACACAGTGCTAAAGCCGCCAGCACTAAATGCTACATACAATTCTTTGTCATAAACACATCAACTACAGTGTTTATATCAAAGTTCTTGATAGATTATCCTATTAATATAAAAATGACAGCTGTCATGCAACACATACAGTAATGTCACAGTTTTGGAGCCTACAACAAAAATACGGGGTTTGATTCTGCAAAACTCAAGTCTGCACTCAAGCAAACAGCTGATTAAATTCAAGCAAACTACTTGGCTACACAAAAAAAGAGACCTCAGAATCAGTGCCAAAACAATGCTTGTAATGCAATTTAAGTACATTATTCTCAAGCAACGTAACTAATTCCTAACATAACAAGTAACTAAGTTGTAAATGTGAGCAACTATGGATTTTTTTAATGTAGGCAATATAACATTTACAACAGCAGAATCACTGTGAAGTTTTCTGGACTCACATGTAATCTGGACTGCTTAAACCACTTTCAATGTAGGGATCAAAACCCCTTCGACTTCCAGCTAGGCACTCAGCAAAGCGAGGTCTCTTCCTCTTGAAAGCAAAGACTTCTTTGTACCTGTTTGTAGTAGCTGAAGAACGCTCTCAAGGAAATTCTCAGATACGTGATGTGCGGGCTGGAGGCCACAGTGATAATCACAGCCATGACTTTACAGAAATGCACCTTGAACCAAAGGCAAGCATGCAATTCTTCACCTTCTCGCCGCATGCTCAGGCGCTCATGCAGAGCACTCGCAGAGGTCCTCTTTAAGCATGCTGGTGTTTGGACCTGTTGAGGGCAAGGCTTGAGGAGCCTTGAAAGAGAATCCAGGCCACAGCTGGAATTCACAGAAAGGGCTGGATTTAGAGCTAATGTTCCGTAATATGTTGTCAACCAGACGTAAACATGTTAAAGTGGATGAAGGTGAAAAGAGAATCAACCTTGCTTGTCCAGCACCCAAGAGCAGCCACCTCATGCTGCAAGCACCTATAGAAATGCATGTCCTCATTAGGTCTCCCCTGATGTGATTGCAATATAGATAGTAGTGCATCCATGCAAATAATTTTAAACAATTGAGACATTAAACACCATATTTACCCCATACAGCCAGGCAGTGAGACTATTTCCACAATTACTCAGCGAATAATTCATTATGGGCTGTAACTGCTGACTTGTCCCTTGGACAATTTGTTGGAAAAGAATAAGCTCTAGGTTTCTTTATAAATCTTAGAGATGACAGCTTTAAAACAATCAAAACCCAACCAAAGTACCACCTAACTTATTTCCAAAACTTTAAGAAAAAACCAAAACAATTTCTCCACAAAGGCAATTGGATGGACAGGGAAAATACAGACTATTTTTGTGCAGCAATTCCTTTATAAACTGACTCAGTGGAATGGATAGGACAGTTCAGGAATTCAGACTCTGCTCTGCACAACAGAGGGTAGCAAGGTCTTGGAATATGGCTTGGGCAGTTGGCCCTGGGAAATCAAATACAAATATAGATACTGGGGTAAAGGAGAGGTGAAAACATTCATCTAAAAAAGCAGCTGAAGCCCACCATGAAATACACGCATAAAACGCATTTTTTTTTTCACATTCAAGTGGTAGCCTCTTCCTTACAAAGCGTAAACAGGGGTTAAAAACCCCTTGAACAATAGTTCATCCACCTTTAACACCAACTTAATTTCTTGTAGATTTTTTACTAGAATAATTTATTTCCATTCAAAATTCTCCACATGGCAACCTATTTACTGCCAGAAGTTGAAAGAAGCTCTTCTTTAGCTTCTCCTCCAAGGTAAATCCTTGGAGTAATGAAGCACACTGAGAAAAGAAAACTTTGAGCTGAGATTTCACTCAGGAAAAGCTCCTGCCAGGCTGGCTGTCCCCTACAGGTGCTGTGTTGAAAGGGAGATAAAGCTGAACAATAAATGCAGTACTTCCATGTTTCCAGACCCTCTTCTACCAAGAGTGGAAGACTGGAGGTGGCCTATAGCACAGCCATGGAAAATTTCAGATATTTTCATTCCTTTAATTACAATTAAATGTAATAAATGTAAGGAAAATTCACCCACCACATACAGCAGGCAGTTATAGGCTCAACAGTATGTGATTTCTACAAGGGCTTAAATTCTGTTACATTCAACTAAGCTGCAACACTTAAAATTCTCCTCTGAATCTTGCTCTGGGCCATTTTAGATGTGAAAACAGATGCAAAATGAGTCTTTCCACAGTGGAAACACCTCTCAAGAGCCTAACCACCTTTCAAACAGCTTTGCATTTTGTTTACTGAGTTTTATTGTCCCGGTTTCCCAAGTGCCTGCTTTTAAAATCTCTGCTGCTTCGTCTACTGTTGCTAATTTCACCAGTTTGGGCTATTTTAAGTTTCTTTCTGGCAGCAACTGTCTTTGAATTCTCCACTAACACCAAAATGTTCACATCATAAGCCCACAGACTTTCCCATATCAGTAGTTCTTTAAATCTTTTCCATTCTGCCACATACACACCACTGGTTTCACCCTTCCCTCTTGCCCCAACAGGACCCTTTCCCATCTTCTGAGGGCTGAGGCACAGCAAGGACTCCATCAAGTTATTCTGCAAGCCTTCTTTTATCTCCAAGTTTCTGAGCGTGTAAGCAAGTCATTCAAACAGGTTTTCCTGCCTCAGACACTAAGGAAAATCAATTTATCTTTCTTCTTATCTACAAGAAAATACAAGCCAAATATTTCCATATACTGCTGTCAGTTCTCACTGTCTGAATTAAACACTCCCATTTTTCTATTAATTGCTGGACTTCAAATATTTTATTGCCAAATGGAAAGCTCCACTGTTTAAGAGACGATTGCCCACACAGTACTAGAGGGAATCACTGCTTTATCAACTGAACAAAAACAAGTGCAAGAAAGAAATTCCCACTGTCACGAGAACCAGCAGCAAAGACCTTATACCCCAAAGGCCAAATTCAAACAATCTTCCTCAGTTTGTAACTGTTTTTCTCTTCTAAATTACAGTGACAAGAATAGGAAGCAATCTGAAAAGGCATGAGGTGACAGAATGGGAGTTACAACCAGATCTGGCAACCAGGATTTGACCCCGACACATGGCACGTTGGTGCCCCAGCCTCAGCCCCACCAGTACACCTTGCTCCAGGATCCCTCATTTCCCCTCTAAGGGCAGCCCCATCTCTATCATCCAAATCAGCAGCAGCATGGAGGAGACAATCAGGCTCTCCAAGGGCTGCAAACTCTGCTGTTCCAGCCTTTGCCTCCAGAACAGGTTCACGTGTGTCTAATGGAGGAACACTAACCTCAACACTGGCCTCACAAGAAGGAGAAGGACAACCTGGGAGCAGGCACAACTTTCATCAACTATCACAGCTGCTAGTACCGTGACTGATCAGATGTGCAAACCCCCCAGGCCAGGTGTGAACTCACTAATCCAGAGCTCAGGCAAGCAGTTGCATTGATGAAAATATGATCTAATCATAGCTGCTGCTACTAGCTCCGATTACTGGAGTTTCTGTTTACATGATATGTATGCAACTGTACTGGGCTATTAAGCACCTGCACCCAAGCTGAATCATCCACTGGGTAATCCACAGGCACTGACCAGAGTAGCTGACAGAGTACCAGGACTATCACTGTTTGCTACAACAGCCCTGGCTTTCCTTACAGCTGGGGCAGGAGCCAATAGCACCTCTCCCAGTGCAACACACACATGGCTTTGCATTTCCAAATGCACAAGTGTTTTCTGATCTCTGCGCCGTCAATTCTGAAATTGTTTTACACCCCATAAATTCCATACTGTGCCAAAGTAAAGACCTACAAACTGGCATCATTTAGGATGATATACATTAAATTTCATCAATAAAGCTGCTAGCACTTACTACAGCACCTTTCCTAGAAAACAATTTGGTGTCATCTAAACTGCATGCCTCCTGCTTACAGCTTTCATAGAGCACAGATCTGGGGTCAAATCTGATCACAGGAAAACTTAAACTCTGTCAAGGCAATAGAGCTGCAGCTGCTCATGCTGAGCCTCAACCAGAACAGGCGGTGCTGGATCCATGCAGCTCCAGACAGGCTGCCCTGTGGAATAGAAGGAAGTCAGAAAGGTCTGAGGCAAATATCCAAGCCAGGATTTTTTTTTGTCTGAGTGCATTAACATGCTGACAGCTCACAGGGCCTTCTGAGCTCACGCTGTCAGCCTGCTCGCTGCCTTGTTTGAAGGGAGTAGAAAAGCTTGGGTACAAGCTCTATTCGGACCTTTCATCTTTAAAACCTGAAAGGTGCTCTCACTTTCCCTTTCCCCTAGATGCCTTGTTATCATTTCTAGCTGCTGTCCTCACGATAGGTTGTCTCTGCATGGTAAGGACATCGGGTTTATGTTCCCGCTGATGGTGTTGAGGCTGAAAAACCGCATGCTTTGTACCTTGACATGGCAACACAGACTTTGGCTGCAGAAAAGCCAGATACACACACTCCAGCCATGTGGAGCCGACAGACCCTAAAAACCTCCTGCATCCAGGACCTACAAAGGAGACAGATCCACTGTCAGCATCATGTCCTAGTCCCAGGCTTGCCACATAAACAACACAGCAGGAACACAGTAGGGTCCACAGGACATGCAAACATATTTCAGCCTACTGTACAGACATCAGCAGCTGTGAAAAGCTGAGCTGCCTGGGCTACCAGTCCAACAGCAAATACTGCTATAACTGATATAAAGCAGGGACAAGGGTGGGGGGAAGCCCAGACTCTGATGTATGAAAGAATAGCACCCAATGTACAAATGCATAATAAAACAGACCACAAAATCCATGCCACATATCCTCATGCCCTGGTAGCCTGCCCTCTTCCTTCTCTGAAGTAGTCATTTTATGCAGTTTTCCTCTGGTGAACCCCTCCTTCCAGCATGATTTTATACCTTTCAGGCCCAGCTTGCAGTTAAATTTATTTCCATAAATTCATTGAACTGGAGATTATTTTACAGTAAAACTTTTCCTTTGCTAGCTAATGTCTCCCATGTGTTTGAGAATTTAAAGCAACTTTCAAGCAGGCTTTGCTATCTCTTCCTAGCATGCACAGTGAAGTCCCTACACAGGGTTTTCAGTGTAGAAAAGTCTAGCATGAAAAGAAGCTAAACAAAGAAATACTGTCAACAAACAGGGAAAAAAAGAAAGAAGAAGAGAAAAGCTGACAACAAGAAAAACTGACATTGGAAAACTGCCAGACCTGTACAGTAAATCTTCAGGTTGGCAGGAGAAATGCTGTTAAGTGCAAAAGGAAGAGGATCTCTGATGACAGATGTATGCACAGCCTTAACACAGGGTTGATTAAAAAATAAACAATATAAAAGTCACATTTCTCTCTACTTAGTGTTAGGAACAATCTATTTCTCCTGGGTTCAGCAGCAGCAGTCATTTTTCTCCTTCTCAGTAGCTGGTGCAGCACTGTGGTTTTGACTTTTGGCCTGGGAACAGCTCTGATAACACCAACGTTTTCAGTTGCTGCTCAGTAATGTTTACTCTGACCAAGGACTTTCTGAGCCTCATGCTCTGCCAGGGAGGAGGGGA